>PVJL010004756.1:0-122621 GCA_004026885.1 Lyroderma lyra | reverse complement strand
CCACTCATCGGTCAGTAATCATTTGCACTTGACGCCGAGCAGCCCGACGGACGACACACAGCCGGCCCTCTAATTCGCAGGCTTCACGTCAACACTTAAGACTCTCTGAGTCAAGAAATAAGTGAAATGATAGACAGTAATGAGTCACCGGCCACTTCGGTGACATTCAGGAAAGGTCGCGTTTGAGGTCATAGGTGGGTGTACTAGTTTCCTGAGGCTACTGTGACACAGTGCCATGTCCTCGGTGGCTCAAGCGACAGGCCTTTAATGCCCCACAGGCCTCGAGAGCAGAAGTCTGAACCAAGAGGCTGTGGGCGATGTGCCCCGAACGCGTGAGCCCTCCCCGAATCCGTGTTGAAATCCTGACCCCCAGCGTGAAGGCATTAGGCCGTGATGTCTGTGGAAGCAATGAAGTCACGAGGGTAGAACCCCCATGAGGAGAACGGGTGCTGTTAGAAAGGGGGCCCTGAGGGTTCTCCCACTCCTTCCTGTCACGCGCAAATGCAGAGGGCAGCCTGCGCCCTGGGACCGGCCTGGCCAGCGGGCTGGCCTCCTGACTGCCTGATGGTGTCTCCAACTTGGTCCCCTACGACCACAGCACTTGGCTTCGTCCTCTCTGAGCACGGACTGTCCTTGCCCGACACACCCGGGCTCAGTCACCCACGGGCAGGCTTGTCTGTCCATTCGAACACTGAGGGCGACGGACAGAGAGGAAGTGTCACCCACCCAACGTTTATTGGCATGAAATTGGCCCAGGGACTCCACGATGTACGCGGGGAGAGGAATAAACCCCTTTACAGGCTCGCTGACGTGAACACGCGATTAGAAATGCGAGAAACGTATTGGGGGACACCCGGAAAGGCTTAACGGGGAGAGGGCGGGAGCAGGTGGGGGGCCTCGGAGCAGGACGCTGCTCGGACACCTGTGAGAGGGAAGACGGACGGAAGGCGGAACAGAAGGGGCCTCAGACGCCACCGCAATTTGGGACACGTCTCCGCGGGGCCGGCGAGGTGTCTCTGAGCCACGGGGCCCCGTTGGAAGATGCCGCGGCCGAGGCGGGGACGGGCCTCCCTGGTCCGCCAGCCGGTGCGCTCAGTGCATGGCCGTGAGCATCCTGGGGGCCGCGGGGCCTCGAGGTCCCTGCCGCTGCCGCCTGGGGTGCCTCTGACGATGCAGCCTCTGGGGCTGACGGTCATTTGTGCTTCCTGCACCAGCTTCTGAGTAAGAGTTTCACCCACCTGGACACTTCTCTGAAAGGAGGTGAACTACATACCATGCGGGCGGGGGGCTTTGGGGGTGCAGCCTGTGGGCCCCGAGGCGAGTGCCCGAGCCCCACCGAGTGGGGACACACAGCACGCCACGGGGACTGACATGCCGCGTGGCGTGAGAATGAGTAAGGACCGTTCCTGCTGCTGGTGTCCCCGTCGTACGGTCGTCAGCACGCTCAAGTACAGAGCACACATACAGAGCACCCATCAGGGACAACGGGTTGAACTGCAGCCACGTGGGTGATACGCGCCCACCTAGTGCCTTCCGGCGGCCCTGCCTGCAAGCCGCTGCCGGGCGCCAACGCCCCGAGGAGCAAACGTGTCTCTCTGCCTCGGGGACAAGCCTGCAAAGCTCCACGACGGTTTGCACAGGGGAGGGGAGGGGGACAGGATCGCGGGCGCCTGGTCCTCCCCTTGGGCCAGGCGGACGCTCCGGTAGCTGGTGCTCAGGGAAGCTGGTTACATTGACCCGGGAACGAGGGGTGCAGTTCTGCTCAGGCATCAGCGCCCCCACTTCCTGGCACCGCGGGGACTTCCCAGATCAGCGCGGCACTTTCAGTGCCATCTCGTGAGCGCCCTAGAGCAGGCGTGTCCGGCCCAGGACAGCTGGGAACGTGGCCCAGGGAGGCCCTGGGGTGGCCCCCGGCATTAGAGGCCCCTGGAGCTCCCTGAGGACCAGGGCAGCGGCAGGAGGGAGGGGTGCGGAGACGCCCACCCCCACACACGTGTTCGCACCCCAGCCTGCTGCCTCCCTCTTCACCGCGCGCTGGGACCGCGTACGGCCTCCGAGTCTCAGTTTCCCCACATGTGCCTGTGGGTAAGTAAGCCTTGCCAAACGTGTTAAAAGGACAAGGCCCTTAAAAATAATAAAATCATAATAATAAACAGGAAAAGGTAGCAAGAAATGGCCTCCGTTGGGGCTCCCTCAGAAGCAGATCGGGATTCGAGGGTGTGAACTTGGGACATGAAAGCTGGAAACATAGCTGTTCTGGGGTTCGTGGTGTCGCCTCAGGATTCCTGTGTCGAAGCCCTAACCACCAGCCTCCCAGAAAGTGGCTGTGTGTGGAGATAGAGGCTTTACAGACGGAACGATGGTGACATTAAGTCACACGGGCGAGTCCCAGTCCCACGACTGTTGTCCTTGTGAGAAGGAATCAGGACACAGACACACAGAGCGGGAGCACATGGAGAGACGGCCACCAACAGGACGGGGGCACGGGCCACCCAAGGAACCAACTCCTCCGACAGTTTGGTCTCCGACTCCTGGTCTCACCAACTGAAACAACAAACGTTCGTCCCTGAGGCTCTGAGCAAACCGACTCACACAGGAGGACGCCGTTCGGGGAACATTCCCGAGCCGGTGGCTCATGCGGGGCTCTGGGGCACGGTCCCTCTGAGGGTGCTCAGGGGCTCTCAGGAGCTCCCCTCGGACTCCTCTCGCCCCCGGGGCTGGGGCGGCTGGGATGGCCACTCCCCGGGTCCCATCTCTCTCCCTGAGGGCTGGGACAGGAGCGTTGTGGCCGGCCCCAGCACAGGCAGAGAGGGTCCTGAAGTGAGAGACATGCCTCAGGGCACAGCAGCAGGTGGCCTCAGGGCCACAGGACCCGTGAGAACGCAGGGCACATGACAGTACATGGATGGCACCCACTGCCCATGTAAGGTACACGATACGTGAAGGCAGCGTTAGCTCCGCACAGAGATGGACCCCGGGCCATGTGCTAGGCTCTGCAGTCCCCAAAGTGGGGACAGCATTGCAGGACCCCACCGTCACACAGCCTGGAGTCTGCAGGGGAGTGAGGCACTGAGGGAGGCGGCGAGGGGCCAGGCAGCCACCAAATGACCTCAGGGAGTGCCCAGGGCTAGGACGCAAAGGGAGCGAGACAAGGAGTGTGACAGCCCGACACAGGGTCACTAGCACATGTGAGGACAAAGGACAGGAGCCTCAGAACCGCAGCAAACAACTTGTCCCGCACAGGGACGCTGCCTGACCTTACCACGGGACTCAGAATTCTGGAGAGACCCTGAGCTTGGGCCACGGCCACATTTGTTTCTGGGACAGCAGATGGTGGAAGGGGGGACCCTGACGAACTATGGGGAAGAGAAAGCAGGTCAGTGTTTTAGAGGGCAGGCCCTTGAAGGGAGACAGCCTTTACCTGGGCGACATCCTCTTCTGCTCTTCTGACGAGCTGCCGACTTGCACAGGCACGAGCCGAGTGGGAAGCAGGGACGAAGTAAGCGGCTCCTCACCGAGGGAGTCAGCCGGCGGCGGCGGTGCGCGCAGCATCTTCTACGCTCGGCCCTTGGGAGAACGCTCTAGTAGCCACGTATCAGAGGGGGCCCTGACCCCGCAGGGCCACAGTCTAGCCAAGTGCTTCTCGACCAGGAGAGGTTATGTCCCCAGGAGACGTTCGGCAGTGTCTGAAAACGTTTCGATTGTCACCAGCTCGGGCTTGCTGTACCCCGTGGACTGAGGTCGAGAATGCTGCTAACCGTCCGACAACACAGGGGACAGCCCGCCCCAGGACACAATGATCTGACCCTAAATATCACCTGTGCCGAGGGTGAGGGCTCACCTCAGGGAAGCGGGCAGAACTGGGCCTTCGTCCCCAACTGCAGTGTCCAAGCTCGTCTCCTTTTGTGTATTCTCTGAGTCCCCAACACGTCTTGGATGCTGAGTAAAAATCAATCATCACACGGTCAGTGCCGACCAGCATGTGCGATGTAGGTTACAGGCATGTCCACTCGGCGGCCCGGGCCGGCTCTGAGGGTGGCCCAATACAAATAGTTAAAACATGATGAGATGTTTTGTGTGTGACTTTTTTGTTTTAGCTCATCAGCTACCGTGAGTGTGAGTGTGTTTATGTGTGCTGCAAGACAGTTCTTCCAGTGGGGCCCGGGGAAGCCAGAGGTCGGACTCCGCTGCTGTGGAGAAACAGGACTCGTAGTAGATGCCCCTGGTTTGTGGTTACGTATCTCGTTAGCCCAGTGACTTAGGGCATGTGGCATGGCCACGCGGGCCCTCCGTTTTCTCATCTGTCACGATCAGCGCATGTAAATATGTAACAGGAAGACATATGAAGAAGAGCCAGCAGTGTGGGACATGGAGTGGGTCCCAGCAAGTGTTCTTTCTCACAACCGTCCTGCCCACACGTCACCCGGGTCACTCAAACACCATCGTTGAGTCCATCTTGGCCCATTTCTAATTTTTAATACATTGAGGTATTAAAAGGTTTTTCCTTTTTTTTTTTTCCCTAAGTAGATATTAGTCCCAACTCCTTCATCATTCTATTTTCATGGGAATTAGTTCATAAGCAGTGAAATAAGAAAGAAAAGGCAGATTTTAATTTCCGGGACTCTATTTTTAACAGTTTCAAAGTTCTTATCTGTAAGTTCTTCAGAAGGAAGACGAACCTAACTAAGGAGAGGAAATCATGACATGAGAAATGATGGTTCACAAATGGTGGCAATAAACCTTCTTAGACCAGCTCTTTCTTTTTCCAATAAACACTTATTCTCCCGTCTGCCAGGTCAGTGGGCTGGTTAATGGAAACTAAAGACGCGGGATTGAATGAGTGTGATGAAGTCTCGTGACCTCATCTGTGTACTCGAGCCGCAAAGACAACGGTTAGAGTTGAGTGTGCTCAGCACGCGGCTGAGGGCTCTGTTTGTTTGTTTGTTTGTTTAATCCTCACGCCAACTCCACAGCATAGTTACTATTATTCACCTCGTTTTACAGATGGGAAAATGATGCTCAGGGACATCAAGTAACTTGTTCAAGGTCACTCAGAAAGAGCCAGAACACTATTTAATATGTCACATCTTCACACACAGTGACTCTTCGAATGCTCATTAAAAATGCATAGAAACAACATGAAAGAATTTGCTTTTATTTTCTGTGTCCCCAACAAGGACTCAGATGACATCATCATTTCAAGATGGTGTCTGTCTTAGAAGGAAGTTAAGATGGTGGGTCAGTTCTCCGTAGTCATGCGTCCTGGTCTAGAAGTAAAAAATCTGAGCTGTGACCCAGGCTTGCTTTGGACACCCCCATCTCTCACTTCTGGTCTTAAATGCTGCACATAGGAAAGGGTGTTAATCCCATAGGTGGACGTAGCTCTACACTGCACTGAGTATCTCTCTTGAACGACAAATGCCTCAGGTGACTACAGCAAGGTCTCTACAACCCAGGGATCTGTTGCTTCTATAGATTTTGAATTCTTTAAGTCAGAGACGGCCTGCTATTTCCATATAATGAGGTTTCAATAAAGATCTGCTAGTAAAAAAACCATCCAATAAACATTTAGAAAAGCCTCCCCCGGCCCAGCACTTGAGCTATTATAGAAATGTAGTATCATTTCTGTTCCACATTAATCAATTAAATAGATGCCCACCATTGCATAGGATGTCAATAAAATTATTTAAATCCCAATCACTCCTGAACTTGACTTGACATTTCACACAGAAGGAAGGATTAGCAATGCACCCATAGACCGATGGTTTGTCGATGGCAATGACTCCAGGCACTGACCTGATGGAGTGTCCGTACATAAAACCCCACAGCTTGAAACTAATGGATGCCTTTGAACTGACCCCTCTGCTGAACTTTAAACTCATATAGCCACTGCCTACGTGTATTTCCATCCGGTTGTCTAACAGACATCTCTTACTTAACATGTCTGAAACAGAGACCCCAGTCTTCCCCTGGAGACCTGCTCCTCCCCTAAATGGCCCCATCTTAGCAAGTGACAGCTCCGTGCATCGAGCTGCATGGGTCAAGAACTTGGGAATTATCCTCAAAGGCTCTCTTTCTATTTGCCCACCCACACCTCATTCATCAGCTCTTCCTTTAAGCTCCACTTTGAAAATCACCTAGAACCTGCTCATTGCTCCTGGTACAACCACCGCCAGGCCATTCAGGGCCCCCGCCATGGCTCTCCTGCGCCGAAAACGTAACCCCAATGGTCCTCTCTGCTCACGCATCGTTTAAACATCTGTTTTGTCTCCTCCCTCTTCTGATTCCCCATGCTTCCAAACCTTCCCCTCAATGCACTCCCACCTCCGTGGGCCTTCCACACACACGTGGCCGGTGTGTGTCTCTCTCGGGCCCTTTACGTTTATTGCTCTCCCAGCCTAAGGCGTGGTCTGTGGTGTCCACGGCAGGGAGCCGAGAGACAAGCACGGGGCCATGCAGCTCGTGGCGAGGGGCGGCGCGGGGACAGAAAGCACAGACTGGGAAACCTGAACGGGAGAAAAACAAGTGAACCGGTTCAGGCTGGCTGGTCGGTTGGCTGGTTGGTTGGTTTTGTTTTTTATGTGGAGGAAAGCCATAAATGGAGCATTCACTGCAAGAGACAACTGAGGTAGGTCCACGGTTGTGCTGTTGGTGTTGGTGTTGCTTTAAGAATCTTGTATTCTAGTGAGAATAATCCACTGTAGAAGGAAAGCAGGGATGCTGAAGAGAGTGTCTTGGAAGCAATCCTTGCCATCCCCGGAGACAGATGAGAACAAGGCTCAAAGATGCCAAGAAGACAGGTCACACAGACAGGTAGGTGGTGGGGGCGGGTTTCACGCCAGACCGGCCTGGCTCCAAAGCTGACGTGCCGTGTGGCACGAGTGAGGTGATGCCCCTTTGCCTCGTTTTATGGGTGTATTCTGTGCGATAAAATGTGTCGCCTTGTTTTTCTTCTTACAGATGAAACTTTTGAGTTTTGGGAATGCCTGAATTCATAAACAACTTTAAGTACATATACCTGTTATATATGTTTGCTTTGAACGTTGCAAGTAGAAATAAATAGTTACGAAATTTAGACTCCTTATGAAATAAATGTTAGAACACGGACGGAGCTTTCATGGAGAAAACTAGAGCCTTAGGGTGAGACAGAAACTCAGATCTCACACATGCGCTTCCTATGTGGAGGAAAAGAGAATCTTAGAAAAAAGAAATGCTTTGAAGAAGAGAAATTAAGCATAATTAATGATCACAGATTAAGAATCAGAGTTTAAAAGGAAAACTATTGTTTGTTTTCTTTTTTTTTTTTTTTATCTCAAATAACATCCAGGAATAATATGACTTGGAAGAAATTCAGGCAAGAGAAAGACAAAAATAACAGTTTTTCTCTAGTTATAAATAGACATGAATACTTAGATGACCATTGCAGATAACATTTAATTAGGGACAAATAAAATTAATTTGTCTTCCCATTCAAGGTTATGTACTACTTTAACCTTTGTTTTAATGTGGATGGCTATAAACTTGCTCGAAAAGAAAAGGCACAAGTTAATTAATATAAACGGTTTCTCCAATAAAGTTTTAGCATTTCAATTTAGGGAAACTAATAAGCACAATTATCTTTCTAGTCCAGATTTTCTCCTTTTGCTCCTTTTGTAGAATGCTTCCAAATCTTCCCTAAGCTTTTAAAAATAGGAACTACGTTTAGCTGGAGGCAGCTAAAATTCAGCCCAGAATCTAACCTCAATTTTCTTAAGTCATTTTAGTTAACAAAAACTTTTTCAAAAGGTCATTAGAAATATCTCTATATCCTCATAAATAAATTATTTCAAGTAAATCCCAATTTTATGTCAATTTACAAAGTAGTACAAATCTAATGCAATAGGAATAAAAGTCCTTTTGGTAGAAACGTTGGTGTTCATTCTGGGCTCTATTAGTTCTGAATAGTTCAGTAAATTCTGAGCTCCTCTTTGCAAAAGGAGGGAAAATTTTCCCGCCAATGTTACTAGAATATTTTGAGAATTCAATTACAACAGGCGTGTCCAACCTGCGGCCCAGGATGGCTTTGAATGAGGCCCAATACAAATTCTTAAAACATGAAGAAATTTTTTTGCAACCTTATTTTTTAGCTCATCAGCTATCGTGAGTGTGAGTGTATTTTATGTGTGGCCCAAGACAATTCTTCCAACGGGGCCCAGGGAAACCAAAAGGCTGGACACCACTGATTAAATGAGGGATAAAGGAACACTTTTCATATGTTACTGTCAGTAGCCCCTACACGTGTCCACAAAACTGTCCATCTAGAGCCAGTAGAATATTGGGCTGCATTTCCTATGTCAAGGTCATGTCTTATGCACATTTCTCCAGTAATGTGTTTATATCAAGAAAGTTGTCTTGGGCTCGCTGGTGCCTGTTGGGCACTCCAGCTACTTCGGTCTTTAGAAAGGTGGTCTCCTTATAGGAGTGATGGTTTGGAGATTCATGTATTTAAAATAATAAAGTGTAGGAGAGCTTTCTTCAGAAAATTATTTTCAGGAACATTCTCCCGGGGTCTGCAAACCAGGGCCGTCAAAAGTGTGAGCGTCAGAGGGCCGGCCACTGATTGGCTCTCTGGAAACCACGGGTCACTATAATCCATTTTTAAAAGGCTGACACACACCCCCTCTCGGGGACAAGAAGGGAGCAACCACCTTCCTGAGCCAAGTTTAAACGCTCCCTGCCTGGCCCGGGAGCCGTTAGCCAGTTGCAGTGACATTTTTTATAATGCACTTGTCAGCTAAGGCCACCTGTCCTTAAAGTTTAAATGAAATTGGTGTGGAAGTTAAAAAAAAAAAAACAAAACAAAACAACAACCACTACAGTTTCCATGGGGCTATAAATCTGAAAGGTCCTTTCTACATATCACGCTGTCTGTCTTACTAAACACACCGGCTACACGGGGGCCCGGGAAGCAGGTAGGCAAATGTCTAGTGTCCTTGGCGGGTCACGATGGGGTTGGGGCTGGGACCGCGGGTGGTGGATACCTGTGAGCACACATCACTTATTTTGGTAATTTTGCACATGGTGAGTTTGGCGTGCCTTTGGTACCTCCCAAGGAGAAACCAGCCACGTTTCCTCCCTCCCCCCATCAGGTGCCACTGCCCTGCACCTGATCAATCACCATGCCTGTCAACAATGCATCTTTGATCTGCCCCCTGGTTGTCCCTCCCTTCCAGGTCCCTCGGTGCAGCACCATATTTCTAAGCCTCAGTTCCTCTTCAAACTGTGACAATAAACTTACTTTATGTAAGCACCTGTATGGCTAGGGTTTTCTTGTTTTGCCTGTTTTTACACTTAAGGCTTTGCTTATTTGGAACTTATCCTGACATGAGAAGTAAAGGAGTGACCCTGATTAACGATGGCCTGCCCGTTGTCCCAATACCATGTATCAGACAATCCATGTTTCTCCACCAATTTCCATGTGGCCTTGGTCACAGACCAACTTCCCATGTGAACTCGGCTCTAATTTGGATTCTCTTTCATTCATCATTTTGCCAATTTCTGTTGATCTCTGTTTTCATTGGATCGTTTTATAATATACTTTCATTTTGACCTTAAGACTGTCTTTTCATTACTGCTCCAATTTCGGAGACGCCTTTCTTATCACTGTGTGTTTATTTGTCCAAATGAATGTTACCCAAGTCACCGGGGCCGTGGCATCGAACCCGCAGACTGAGCACGGACGCACGGCCATCTCCCAGCACAGCCCCTCCGCCATCTCAACCCGGGCCGTCTCCTCCGTGTGCTCATCCTTTCAGGTTACTGGAAGTAGGTTCCTTCAGCTTTTATCATAAAGATCACACGTGTTTTTTAAGTTATTTGTTTGATACCATTGCAGTTGTGAATGGGATACTTGGGGGAGGGGGCTCGTCAGTGTCCTTCTGTCTTTATTATGAGAAAGCCACTCCTTTGGCGTACTTTATAGCTGTTGAACTTACTGAACTTGCCTCGTGTATACACTGGCGACTCAACAGAGCTTATTAGGTTTTCTAGAAATGTAATTGTATCATCTTAAGGACATTATTCTTTTCCACCTCTGTCAAAGCTTAACCTGAAAAATAGAAACCACACAGAAAAAAAAGAAGACTGCGAGTGTGACCACACAGAAACAAAACGTGAAATCTGAAATGATAAACGTTAGCTCGGGTTCGAATTTAGAAAATGAGGACGGCGCCCTCCCTCCTGCAAGAATGTGAAAATGAGAAGAGCAGGTGTGTGAAAGGCGTTATCCAGTGAGCCCTAGGTTCATGAAAATGCCTCGTTTTCTCTTCCTCTCTGTCACCTCCGCAGAAGTTTCAGGCAGTAGTAACTCTGAACTGGGTCTTGCTGTCCCCAGCATTCCTGGTCACCCAGAGGGTGATTTCACACGGGCGCTGCACAGGGCAGTGTTCTGATGCTCCACATAGAAACTAATGATTCGTACAAACGTCTTTCCTATCACGAGAGTACCAGACCCCGGGGTTTCATTTACACCACTCATTATACACTCTTTTACCTCCTTTTTCCCCTCTGTCCCCAGCTAATTGGGTCCTAGGGTCTTACCCTGGAAAGGCAGCTTCTGCTCCTGGATTTCGGATTGTGGTTTACGAGGGAGCTGGTGCTGATGAGGGATGTTATACGTAGACAGTAAGTACCAGCGGCTTCCCGGGGGCCTCGTCGTCTTCCCCGGCATCTTTTAAGTCAACCTTCCGAGGTGTCATCTGCCCATGCATGGAGCTCAATGCACAGCGCCCCCCGAGCCCCGCTCTCCTCATTAAGTTGATTCCATTTCCGCTCCCCCATCAAGATGCTCCGTCCCGGGGAACACTCAGCCTGATTTCCAGCTGTCCGTTTGAAAATCGGTGGCTGCCTATGGGCCTTGCCCCCCTCGCAGCGTCGGCAGACCGGGCGGCGGCTCCCTGCCCACGGAAGACTCGCCCTCAAGGTCCACCGCAGGCGCCGAGTGCGGCCGGGAAGCCAGCCGGGGCTGCGCTGGCCGAAAGGGCAAGGCCACAGGGTGTGTGCTCCGGGCCCCTGGGTGAACGACCCGGACAAGGCCGGTGAGAAGAACGGGGAAGATGAGGGGAGAGAGTGGGGCAACGGAGGGAGGAGCACACTGGTTCTCTCTGAAGCCCACGGCTTGCTTGACTAACAAAACACAGGCCTGGTCCCAACTCCGGAAACATTCTCCGGCGTCGGAGTACCTGCGGACATCCGGGGGCAGCCGGTCCCCGCCTTCACTGTGCTGACTCAGACCTGCCCGTGGGCGGTCCCCTGGCACAGCCCTGCCATCGCACACCTTCGCACGTGCTGCATGGCGTTGGCGTTGTGGACTTGCCTGCTTTTCTGCCCGAAGTCAGACCCTCTAGTTTACCTGTGCATCCCCGACTCAAGGGTTGGCTGAATAGAGAGGAGATGCTCCAAGGTCACAGCCAACCAACCCCGGGGACCACAGCATCTGCCAATCATGTGAGGAAGGGCTCCGGCGAGGTTTTCCAAGTGCAATGAGTGGTGTGGTCCCACTCTGTCCCCCGGCGTCCCTAGTGAGCCTGACAGGCTGTAGATTTTAAATAAAGCTTTGTTGACAAAAGGAACAAATATTTGAGCAAACAGATAAGTGAATGAACAGGTGAACAAAGAAACGAGGGAATGGTCCTCTCTGATTTCTGTGCCTTTCGAAGAGGACACGAGACAGTATTTTAGACAGAGCACCAGTTGAGAAACATTGGCTTAGGTTAGTTTAAAAAAAAATCTGTAAGCAAAAAAAAAAAAAAAAAAAAGAGAGAAAAGGAAAAGCAAAGTCCATAGGCTTGGGTTTGGTAGTTTCTACGTAATGCAAACTGTGTGCATAAAAATGTCCTAGAGACCTTTTTGGTACTTGAACTTGTCTTCACAGAGAGACCCGTGAGCCCTCCATCCCTGAGTTGTGTGAGCATTGCAGATACCATCTGGCATTAATGCTCAACTCAGACGATGCCTCCAAACAGCACGTGCATGTGGGGTGCAGGGAGGGCGGTTCGCGTTGCATAGAAAACGTCATCGTCACGGAAACAACGCAGAGCCTGGGTCATGTCCCTGAAAGCTGCTGGCGCATGGGTACAAACCAGCACGCAGAGGGCACTGACAGGCAGGCACATCACTGCAAGTACTGCACAAAGGCCTCTATTTTTCTCAAAGCAATTAAGGAAAAAAAATACCACAGTAAACAAGTGCTTTGGGGAGACAAAACTCCCTCCATTTGAATTAATTACTTAAAAATAAAAAAATCAGCATTCACTCATCAACTCTAGAAAAAAGAAATCCGTCTGCGAAGTTGGCCGCCGTCTCTGGGCGTTCACTGAGACAGGGCAGGGGACGTGCTGTCTGACCAACTCAGTAGAGCTCACTGCAGAGTGCTTGTGTGTTTCCTAACCCGTTTCCCTTCTGGCTGCTTTTTGGGCAAACTTGGGATCTATAACAGCCAGCAATTGGCTTTCTGGCCTTTCTTCGTGACTCAGGGTTGCAGTAAACATCTTGGTTGTGCACCGTCTCTTTATTTGCTCATTTATCCATTCATTCACTCTTTTATTTAGCAAATATTTTAGAGATCTTCTGTGCTCCAGCCACTCTATTGGACACTTAAGATGCTGTGATGAGCAAAAACAATGTGTTTCGGGCCGCAGAGAGTCTTACAGGTGGTGCTATAAAGCATAATCACATCTTAAAGCTATGGTCACGCAATGGACGCATTCACAAGCCCCATGAGATGCTACAGAGGTCAACATCAAGGGGCGACAAGGGGGCTTGGCTAATTGGCCAGCCTGGGACCATTCCTCTAAGATGGTATACAAGGGCTGTCCAGAAAAACCCAGCCATAAACTCCCCTGTGTGCTGGTTAGTGTTCTGAGCACATCATGTGCTAACTTACATTTTCAGAGTCATGCAGTGAGGTAGGTATTATTCTCCCCATTTTACAGATAAGCAAACTGAGGCACCGGGAGGGTAAGTAACTTGCCAAGGTTGGACAGCCAATAAATGGGGAAGCTGGGACTTGCAGAGCCTGCATTGTTAACATTGTCACCATGCTGCCTGCTGGCTACAACGCCGGGACCTATGTCTGAGAATGGGGCTGGGTTGAGGTAGGGTCGTGGTTTTAACATGTGTTTTAGCTGGGACTCTCTTGGTGGCCAGGATCAGAGACTCATTCAAGCAAGTTCAGGGAAGAAGGGGCTGGAGAGCTTAAGGATGAACACCAGTTGGAGGAAACCAAATCTCACAGACACCCCCGGGAGTTACTTTTGGCCTCCAGGCTGCAGCTGGAGCATGTATCTGGGTCCACGGGGACTCTGGGCGTCTTGGCACAAAAATGCACAGATCCGTGCTCACCACCTGGGCCGCCATGTCTCCCTCACATTCTCCCTTTGTCTGCTGCCCTCTCGCCTCTTAGCATCGTGCCAGCACAGTCCTTCTCCGAATAAATTTGGATTGTATCTTCTTTCAACACTGAAGTCATGAAAAATGTAACTGTACGTTTTGTATTTATGATCCAGAAGTAGCATAAGTTGAGATGAGCGTTGGGTAGAAGAAGCACAGAACCTACTGCAGGGCTGGTCCAAATGGCAGTTTATGTGTGACCTGAAGGACACGAGTGGAGCAAGTTTCAGGGGCCACTCCAGGCAGAGGGCAGAGCTATGCAAAGACCCGGGGTACCGTGCGGAGGGCCCCAGGAACCTTGCCACGGCGCCTGGGAGACACCACGATGCCAGTGAATACAAATGTCCAGGACAGAAAGTCAAGAAGTGACGTCATCATGTGGAAAATTCTAGACTTTCCACTGCTGCATGGGGTGAGCCATTTGCTGAGAATTTCCCAGAAATGAGCTACTTAAAGTCAAGGCTCAGACTGGGTTGGGGTCTTGCCATGCTCAAGGCAACCCGATGTGAATGCCACGGCCAACCTGAGAAGTACTGAGATGGCGGTGAGTTTTCATCGCAGAAAGCAACCGAGAATTGGATAGAGGGCTTAGGTTGAGCAGGATCTGTGAGGCCAGCGCAGTAGACGCCCTAACCCAGGTGACTCGATGTTCTGAGCAAGGTCATCTCAGTTGCAGTGGCTGCCGTGGAGTCTAGGGTCCTGCATGCCATGCGGCTTTCAATACTGTGTTCTAAATGCTGGACACTGGAGACACGACATCCTCTGCCTTCTGTTCCACCGGTCCCCCCTCACAACAGCCCCCTTCACAAGTACAGCCAGTCCTATTTTTGTAGATAAAAATAATATTGAGGCTTAGAAAAGTTAAGTAACTTTTCCAAGGTCACCCAGGTGGAGATGGAGATAAAAATTAAATTCCTGTCTGATTCCAAATGCCACACTTCGGTGGGTGGAGAGAGGCTGTCGTTAATTCATGACATTTTCCTTTACTGTCTTCCAAGCAAGCTCACTTCTGTTAGTCCCCTGTCCCCAGGAGACTCTCCCACTTGGCTCCTGAAAACAGTGGTGCACACTTCCTCAGGACAAGTGAATTCTTTAGCACGTGTCTCCCCCTCTGCTGTTGGAGCGTAACTCGATTCTTGTCACCCAGAGAATCCAACGTCCGTCCTGAGAGTGAGCCTCAGGCTTGCCAAGAGGCTGCTAAGTGACAGGTGGCTTTACAGCACCATGAATGACCCCTGGTATTAGAGAGGGAAGGACCTGGACTGAGAATGAGGGGGTGTTTCACCGAGGAGACTCCAAAGAGACTAGGGGTGGAGTAGGACAAGGGCGTTTGATTGACGTTGAGAACAATCCGGATTCCCCTTGATTGGTTGAACACTTTGCTTTCATCGTTCCATCTGAGGGATCTGCCAGCCCATAGTTACCTTTGACCTCTGAGGCTAGCTGAAGCCCCACACGCTTCTGAAGGCAGTTGTACCCCAGCACATTAGGACCACAACTTCCTTTGTGAGGGTAGCGTAGGGCGTGTAGAGGAAGTCTGAGTGTGCACTGGGGTGCACGCAGTTGGGTTACTCAGAGTTTCCCATTTCTTCTTGTGACAGAAGGACCTGGATTTGGTGAGGGGTTCCAGTTCCTCATCACTCTCCATTGGAGTGTTTTAGGTAACGCTCACCCAGCCAATCAGGCAACGCCTTTTCTTTAGCCACAATGATTGGTTCAAGAATGGGAAGTCATCCCATCAGAGTCAAGGGTATATTCACTGAGATTTGTGCCGACTTTGTTCTGACCCTGAGGACATGAAACTTGCTGGGGTGAGGGTCTGAAATGGCTGCTCCCACCTGGCAGAGACTAAAATCTGACCAATCACAGGCAAAGCTAAGAGAATGAAGAACTGAGTCTCAGTGATGTACTTTGATCCTGACTCTAAAGGGATCTGAAGTTGTATCTACCCACTAGGTCTTCTATTACTACATTGAAGCAATACATTCCCTTCAACTTCAGATAACAAACGGCCTGCTGGGTGCTGTGTGTATTTTTGGAGGTCCATTGCCTCACAGAGCAACATACAGAGAATCTCACAGACATAGTCTCTGCTTAAAAGCTTTCATATCGACGTGAGATGTCCTCTCTAAGTGAGCGAGGCCTTGGGTCTGCAGGCCCCTCCAACCGTAATGTCCCCTAGTAGGATCCCAATGGCCACCAATTACCTGTGAGTTTTTGACCTTATGACGAACCATCCCCTAGCCCACCACGTAGCCCCCAAGCTTTCTGGTTCCACTGCAAAGATGTCATTTATGGCTGATATCTTGGCTTTTCTCTTACGGATATGTCCTCAAAATGCGCAAGGCCAAGCACAGGCGTGAGCTCATTTCAGGAAATATCTTACTTTTCCACATAGTGCTTTATCCGATGGTGGGAACCGTGGAACTCCCTGTGCAGGAAGGCTGAACGAATTCAGTTCACACCACATTTTCAGAGTGTCTGCACCCTCTGAAGTCACCACTTTGCCAGTTGGTTTTCCTGGTGGCGGCCCTCTGTGTCCCCATAGCCAACCGCAGCACCCTGACCTGGGGGGGCACACACATGCCCCACCCCGGAACTGCCTGTCGACAGGCTTCCCAAGATTGGAAGGAGTGTCTGGGCCAGAAAAGAGGATCGGGGAAACACAGATCTCCTCTCTGAAATGCAATCAGAAGAGCTGGGTGAAATGAGGTGATTAGCAGCAGGGTCTGAAACTAAACCTCATGGAAAGAGATGGGGGAGGCTGGTGTGAAGGTCGTATGTGTCCCTGCTTCTCCCTTGAGAAAAGACACTGAGGCAGGGGATGGGCCCTGGGTGTGTTCTTGGGGAGATCATTCCGGGGGGAGGGGGTGAAAGGGGAGGACAGGGGACAGAGAAAGAGGAACGGCAGGGAAAGGGGTGCTGATGAGTGGATAATTGCAGAGAGCAGCTCCCAAGTCCCTTGTGGGGGTGGGGCCCTCGCTTTAATTGCTCAAGTCTGGCTTAAGTATGACCTTCATCACCCCCCCACACACACACATCACCCTGTAATGCTCATGACACTTAGGAAACCTTGTTTGAATACATCAGGGACGTAATGTGGCTCTCGTGAAATATTTGCTGAAGAAATAAAGGAAGAAAGAAAACCTTGAGACAGGAGAGTTGGGTAGGGAAAAGGAGAAGGGACAGCTACAGCACACCCCGGGTGAAGCTTTGGGGACATTACAGGAGACAAAGCACAGACGTTTCTGTGAGGAAGACACACAAATGTGAGAAGGGCCTGCTACACGAGGGGCCGACGTGCACGGAGCTATGGATGCACAAGCCGAGGCGACGAGCCCCCGTTGGGGCCTTGGGGAGTCGTGCCGGAGGAGGTGAAGGAACACACCCTCCTTTCCAAGCCGCCCACGTCCACAGAGAGCGCTCGTTGTGCTCTGAACAACTCTTCAAACGAAACTGCTTAAAAGCCAAACAAGACAGAAAAGACTTTGAAAATAGTTTTAATCACCATCTCAGGTGGCGAGAAAGGAAGGCATCCGCAGAGGTCACGATCTCGGGGACAGCGGGAAGTGGGGGGTGAGTGAGCCAGGCAGCCCCCCCCCACGTGGTGGGGACCCGGGGGCCCCGCGCGGGCCCCGCGCTCTCTGCATCTCTGTAGAGTCTTCCTCAACAACAGCAACAACACAAAACAAAAACCCGCTTTCGTCTCCTTTTCATACTCTTTATATTCCTTTTATGTCCTAGTTAAAATGATTTATCGTGGATGTTATACATGATTTTGGACCCTTCCCCCTGGTGAAATGTTAGGTTGTCAAGGTTGACATTCTGCTTTTAGTTCAAGCTCACCACAAGTGAAGAATTTCAAAATAGGACTTTAATTGGAAGGCTCCTGGCCGACATGGAATTAAACAGTGAAAAATTCAATACATAAATATCTGTGTATCTTAAGGTTATTTTGTTTAATGCTGTATAGACTGGTTGTAAATGGAGAATTTATCATCATAATAAAACCACCTGAAACTTCTTCTTTTTTTTTTGTATTACCAAATGTCAGCAGCTCTACAAGGTTAGTGATAAAATAATCCTCTTTCAAAATCTTCTGTTGGTCAAAGTTTTAAACAATTGTGTTTCCTGCTGGTTTTTAATTATGTATACGCATATGTAAGTTTCACAGTATGATGTTGTTATTAGCTCTCCTTTAATAAATTTAAAATAAATGTACCTGAAGGTTAATTTGAAGAACTTCCATTTGCTCAGTAGACTCCCCCAAACACGCACGCACACACACACACACACGCACATGCACACACACACACACACACACACACATACACAGATATTCAATTGCAATCTATCATTTAGAGAGTAAGTCCCTAATATTTGGAAATTTTTGTTGGGTGCAGTTTGTACCACTATTACCTGTGCTTTAATATATATTCCTATGTTTAAGCAGTAGATTTGGAATAGTCAATGACAGCTGTATGAGATTTTTCTTTTCTGACTTCTTTTCCTTTTGGTGTGAAGTTTTAGATAAAGCTAATTGCCATAGAAAATCATCACAGATGATGGACATTTATATAGCAAAAGGAGTCAAATTTCAAGGAAGAATGACAGGAGAAATGACACAAGATGCTGGTCTTACGTTACCGGAAGAAATGTGATGAACAATGTTTGGATGTCTCCTTCATGTTCACCAAGACCTGACACTCCTAAAGCAATTGATTAAATAATCGGTGTCTTCTATCATCCACTGAGTTCTCTGATACTTCTTGGAGAACATCTCTGAAAGTCTTTAACAAAGATACTGAAATTTATAATAAATTGTCAGGTGAAGTTATGTCAGTGGGAACTTTATGATGCAGAAACACTTGAATGCTATTAGAATCAATCCCAATAGACACAGACAGAGTTGCAATTTCTAGAATGTATTATTTATGAATTTCTGCCAAATTTATCCTTCTCTTTAAGACCTTTCCTATTCATGTATATCTGTTATAGAGTGACCAGACGTACCATTTTAAACGGGACCGAAAACAATGGTACTGTCTCATTTCAAATGGTACGCCTGGTCAGCCTAGTCTTACTGGGCTAAAAAATCAAGGTGTCAGTAGGCTGACCATACTTACTATTTGAAATGGGACAGTCTTGTTGTTTTCTGTCCCGATTAAAATGGTACATCTATGAACGACCAACAGATATATGAAAAAACAATCAATTTCATTACCTATCAAGGAAATGCAAATCAAAATTACAATGAGATGCCACCTCACACCTGTGAGAATGGCTCTTATTAACGAGACAAGGACTAACACGTGCTGGGGAGGTTGTGCAGGAAAAGGAGCCCTTGCACACTGCTGGGGGTTGTGCAAACTGGTACAACCTTTATGGAAGATGGTGTGGAGGTTCCTCAGAAAATTAAGAATAGAATTACCATATGACCCAGCAATCCCTCTTCTGGGTATCCACCTGAAAATTTTGAAAACCTTACTCCACTAAGATGTGTGTACCCCGATGTTCATTGCAGCACTGTTCACAGTGGCCAAGTCATGGAAACAACCACAGTGCCCTGCGACAGATGACAGGCTAAAGAAGCTGTGGTGCATACACACACAGTGGAGTATTACTCAGCTGTAAGAAAAGATGAAACACGGCCATTTACAGTAACATGGATGGACCTTGAGATCATCATGTTAAGTGAAATAAGTCAGATAGAAAAAAATCAAGAACCATATGACTTCACTTACATATGGAACATAAAACTAAAAGTAACAAAGAAGCAAAAACTCATGGACACAGGCAATAGCATAGTGGTTACCTGAGGGTAAGCGGGGAGGCAGGTGGTAGAGGAGGTGATGGAAGCAGAACGGACTCTGGGGCGTGAGCACTCAGTGCGACACATGGACGATGTGTTGAAGAGTGGTACACCTGGAACCTGTGTGATTTTTGCTGACCAACGTCATCCCAATAAATTTAACAATAAAAAATAAAACAGAATAAAATGGTATGTCTGATCAGCCTAATCTATTATTATCTGTGAAAGAAATCTTTCAACATTAGAATTAATAGAATTTCATAGAGCACAGATAGCCAAGTCTGGCTGTACTGGATGCAGAACATAAAGATGCAAAAAAAGACCAATTTCAATGAAGTCCCTGACAACTTCCATATGTACCAGGTGGGTCAGCGGTGTCCGTGCTAATGCCCCAAGCTTGTAGCGATCAGAATCGTGACCCATTCTGACCTCGGATAGTCTTCTGGGTTAGTAACTAAATTGTGGCAACTATCTGTAGATCAGAAAGGCTGTCATGTTCTTCCCAAATGCACGTGACTTAAGTGCACTCTTGTAATGTCTGTGCAAACTGCCAGGCTACTTCCCTAACGACTTCTAAATATGGGTTAATTGCTTCGTAACGCAATCCCGGTGCACGGAACGCAGTGTATGTGCCTCCTAGAGGCCCTCTTCCCCGGCCTGTCCCCTGGGTATCACACCCTTGCCTGGGGAGGGGTGGAGCCCAAGCAGCCCCCAAAATGCAAAGCTCTAGTGCTGTCAATCACCTGTGTCATCACCTCTATGTCTGCACGTTCTGTCTTGTTTAAGAAGACCTCCCTCCCGCGCCCTAGGATTTTAAAGATTTGGTCCCATGGTGTCTTCTGAAAATTTATGGTTTTGCCTTTCCTACTGAAGTCTTCCATTCACTTGGATTGATATCTATGTATCAGATAATTTAGGGGGTTGATTCCTTTCCCCTCCCCCATTGCTAACCCAGCGTCCCAGCATCAGTTTTTCAAAACTTTATCCTTTCCCCTCTGATAGGAGACTCCAGCTTTGCCTACCTGCCTGGGCTCCCTGTGGGTCCTCTGCTCAGACCATTGTCCGTTTGCCTAGCGCTGATATCACCGTTATTTAACTCATCTAACTTCGCTGTAAGCCATGATATCTGCAAAGGAAAAGGCCACGCAACCTGTTTTTCTTCTTCCTGACTATTATTGACTTCAGCATTTCCAATTATAGCTTCGGTTTTAGCTTGTCAGGTTCTAGGCAATACCCTTTGACATTTTCACTGGAGTTGCATTACGTCCATCTATAGCTCATTTGGGGGAGATGTTTGACATCTTTATAGTATCGAGTCTCTCTATCCATTTTGTTAGGTCTTTAATATCTTTCAACAGTTTTTTTGTAATTTTCACCATGATGGGCTTGCTTGAAGTTTATTGGGCTTTTTCTTAGGTGTTTTATATTGCTACATATTGTGAATTTTAAGATTTAAAACTACATTTTCAAACTCTGCATGTGGAATTCAACTTACTTTGGCATATTGATCCTGCATTCAGAAAACTTGCTAACTCTCATTAATTCTAATAATTTATTTTTAAGATTGTCTACATAGAGAATCGTATCATCTGTAGATTTTACACATCTTGTTTCACTGTGTTGCCTCCATGCTGACTACGACCACCAGCCCAACATTCAAATATAATTGATGGTCATCCATTCACAGCTCACTCAGTGGCTTCTAAGACACAGGCAATGTCCCATACCTTAACTTGCAGTATGGGTATACAGAGGTTCATTTTGTTATTTTTTAAGCTATTCATATGTATTATATACACTTTTTGTATGCTTGCTATGTTCACAATTTTTTGAGAAATTAAAAATAAAATTTTAAACAGAAACTTGAATAGAACATAACTAATTCTGGGGAACAGAACATTCTTAGGTGTTCAGAAGCAAGAGAGCAAAGTCTGAGAGGGAGCTAGCACGTGCCCTATCCCAAGCACGTGCCCTATCCCAAACACGTGACCTATCCCAAGCACGTGCCCTATTTTAGGAATACTGGCCACAGACAGGTGGGGAGAGGGAGGAGGGTCCTTCCAAATTAAGTTCCTCAAAGAGCAGAGGGCAAGTCATCAGGCTGGTGACAGGAGGTTGACAGTATTATTTCCTGCTCCCACATTTGTATGACAGCACTCTCATACAGAGAGAAGGGCAGAAACTCACTTTTTTCCCGATTACGAACATGATGAAGAAGTTGGCACCAGCTCCAGGAGCCAAGCTCCTGAGGTCCAGCAAGCAGATTGCAAGCATCTGCCATGCAAAGTCAGGGTGAGGCCTGACCAGTTACTAGTGTAGTCAATAGAGAAGTCAAGTCGGGAGTCTTAGAGTCACATGGATTCTGAGGTTGGAGCTCATGGCTTGGCCCTGACTGCCTTGCTGACATTGTTTCCCACTGTTTCCCTCCAGCACGATACCACTTCATTACAGCTTCCCAAAGGTACCAGATTCTTCCAGACCTGGGCTGTGTCTTCTGTCTGCAATGCCTGAGCACACATTGCTGAGCTCCTACTGACGTTTTGTAGCTCAGCTTAGACATGACCACCCTTGGGAGATGTTCCCTTCTCTCTCTCTCTCACTTCTCCGAAGAGAGATCAGATCCTTCCCTGTGTGTGCATCCTTCGTGTCCAGTATGTACCTCTCTGGTTGTATCTGTCTTGCTTATATATTCAGTGACTCTTTTTCTTTGAAGACTGTGAGCTCCTCGATAATGTAGCACAGAGTCACATGCACAATCTATAGTGCCAACATTCATGAAATCTGGCTACATTCCGGGAAATGAGCAAAGCACTCTCCAAAAATCACCATCTACAAAGTGTTCAAAAACTGCTTTTTGGGCAGGGGGATGGGAGTGGTTCACCCAAACCCACAGAGCTAGTGAGAGGCTGACCCCAGCTTCCTAACACCAGTCCCATCATGCACTTCTCCAAGCACCCTCACCACGTGCAGTTTGGTCTCTGTGGACTCTTGGCACCAGAACTCAAGGTCAGAACTTCTTCTGAGCTGCAGTGAATTTCTAGCTATCAGTGCAGAGCAGGAAGCCTGCCTTGACCAGTAGAACCAGCATCTCTAAGAATAACTATTAATACACAGACAGCTCTGCCCTCCCAGGGGGCAACATTGCCCGGAAGCAGGCATTACTATTATTAGATGAGACGTGAAATGGTTCAGGCGAAACCTCTGCTGGCTTCTGTGCCCCACGACTACTTTTCATCTTTTCATCCTTTTCAGCTTGTCTTTTGTGTCTGTTTTCCAGTCCCCATGCTGCTGTTTTTCCACTGTGTGCACGTGCATGTGCATGTGCATGTATGTGCACGTGTGCATGTGAGTATCTGCATGTGTGTGGTTCATGTGTGCATGCACATGTGTGTGTATCTGCATGTGTGTGGTTCATGTGTGCATGCACATGTGTGTGTGTGCGTGTGTGTGGTTCATGTGTGCATGCACATGTGTGTGTGTGCGTGTGTGTGGTTCATGTGTGCATGCACATGTGTGTGTGTGCGTGTGTGTGGTTCATGTGTGCATGCACATGTGTGTGTGCTTTCCCTTTGAAGGATTAGACGGGAGTAAAACCTGTCTTCTTGCAAAAGCACATCCATTTCCTTCCTACCTTCTGAGGCGGTCAAAGCTGAAGTGACATAGCGTACGTGGATATTGGGAACCGGGGGTATGGCAGCCAGATTTTAGGAGTGGACACCTGAACACCTCTAACAGATGTTCTCTGAACAGCAAGACATGCTTCAAGTCAGAACTGCTTCTGACAATCCAGGACACACTCTAAAGGAAGAACACTTCACTGGGGACGAGAAGCCCTGGCAACCGCCGCTAACTGGGCTGGCTGGGTCGGTCGGTTCGCTGGGTACCTGTGCCACACTAAGTCAAGGGCTGAGCCTGTAACGTAATTTTCTCAATTCTTCTGAAACTCGGTCGCGCAGTCTGTGAAGCAGAAACCTCATTATTGTCCTGAAAAGAAATGGGAGGGAAAGGGAGTTGACCTTTGTGGACCCCTCCAGTGTTAGGCATCTTGCTAATGATGACACTCATTTCCCTTATGGAACACTTACTAAGTGTCAAGTGCAATGCCAAAGTGCTTGACGTGAAATACTTAACCCTTGGGTGGGTGCCCCTATCAGCCACGTTTGTACGTGAGGAGAGTGAGGTGTAGAGAGTGTGTGGAAACGGCCCATGGTCAAAAGTCACAGAGATGAGACTAAAGACAACAGGATTCCTGGGCTAACTGTGGTTACCTGCTTAGTGCTCACAAGAGAACGATGGGGCAGGAGCTGGAGTTCCCACTTTACAGACGAGGAGGCCAGCTCGAGCAGTGACAGGGGGAACTGTGCGCAACAGTACCCTATCTGCCACCAGGCAGTCCTGCTCACGGGACACATGCTTTGCCTCCTGCTCACGTAGAGGCCATTGTTGGAAGCGGCCTGCATCGGCCTGAGCTCACTCTGTGCCTTCCTGTCCAGCCCGCGTGCCCCCTGCGCACTGAAGAGCCTGCTCTCCCGTTTGCATTCGTTCATTAGGTGACCTTCGAGGACTCGCTTTGAACCAGGTATGGTGCTTGTCCCTGTGACCAGAAATGGAAGGGCAACAAAAGGTACACACTTCCAGCTCTATCTCGCAGTACGGCTTGATGGAGTTCCCTAATAGAGACCTACTTCATTGCGATCACGTCACCCATGCTTCAAAGTTGTCAGGCCTCACAGAAACACACAGGCTAACAGGCATGGCCCTTTTTCCTCTGACAAATGGGGGAGACTCCAAGCATGGGCACTCCTGTGGGGAAGATGGGCTCATCTCCCGCTACACTCCTCCCCCTCCAGAGCAGGGCTGTGCCCAGACACACGGTCTCCTACCTTGGAAGGCCACATGAGTTAGGGCCCAGAATGCACTGGGGAGGCATGTCCGGCACCAAACCCAAAGCCAGCTAGTGCATGGAAGCCTGGTGGGGTGCAGACAGTCCACAAACCTTCCAGAAGCCGACACAGGATGGGCACAAAGTTAAAGCCTTATGTTAGATATAATTGTTGGTTTGTTAAAATCAACTTCCAAATTCTACCTTGTCCAGGATCCATACTAGTTGTGTTTAGTGAAAATGCAAATAAGGTGTCCAGGTGTACGTTATAGAAGCATGCATGCACTCCCATTCAGGCGCTTCGTTGTTTATTTGTTCTGTTTTCTTTCATTTTGAAGAGGTGTGATGGAGGACGGCGCCTGCTCACTTCACAGACCTTCACGGGAACTGCCTTCATGTCTCAAATCTGGTAAGTCACAGTTCCTCCCTCTGCTAAGAAGGAATCGCATTCGGGGGGCCTACGGCCCCACTTCCCGCCCTTGAGGTTGGGACCCAATGTAAAAGTGCCTTAGACAGAGAAGAGTGCCATTCCAACGAAAGGAACATTTGCTGCGGTAATTCCATTCCCCTTATTTCCGGGAAAATTAGCTCTTCAGGCCAGAAAATCTAATGTCAAATACTCAAAACAGAAGAGGCAAACCAGTAATAAAAGCATGAGCTTTTCTCAGTGAGCGTAAGTATGAGAGAGACAGAGAGAGAGTGTGTGTGTGTGTGTGTGTTGCTTTGCTGCAAATTCAGAGGTAGGCTCATAATTCTCCAACAACCCTCCACAGACCTCTGTACCAGCTCCCTCTGTGGTCTCAACGCAGGAGCTAGATGTGCTGGCTCTGAGGTACCCTGAAAGCTGCCACTAGCTTACCCATGCCAGGGTTGGCTGGTAGACCAGTTGTGTAAGATCCAGTTCTCATCAGACCCTGATTCTATAATCTTGAGAGGAGTCCTGCCTCCCTGATGGAACTCTGACTGGGGTGTGTGTGTGTGTGTGTGTGTGTGCATGCGCCTAATTCTGACTCAGAGACCAGCTTTGCACCATCTTCCATGGCCACGCCCGCCATCTCCCTGACTGCCCCTCAGGGGACACGGTTGCGAGAACGCGCTTGGGGTGGTTGCCCACAATACGCGCCTGCCCCGGCGCGTACAGGAAGTGCTCAGCTGTGGTTTTCCTGACCTGAACCAGAGGCTCGTCCTTCAGAATCTGTTCCTGCCTTGTGCAGTGACCTCAACCGAAACCCCAGGGCCTGTGGGAACAAGAGAGGCCTTGAAAACGCTTCCTTCCCCCGGGGGTGTGTGCGGCAACCTCAGCATGGAAGGAAACCGAAGTCAGTTCTAGGAGCAAACACTTACCGGCCATCACTGCAAGGCCTCACCTCCCTGAGCCTTAAGCTTCCTGTCTTTGCAGGACAGCCAAGCATGTACAGTCCACGGAGCTGTGGAAATGATCGCCTTTTGTAAATAATGAAATGCCATGCAAATATACAAGGTAAATTGTGAATCAAATGTAGGGTACCTGCATGCCAAGCTCCCATCAAGGAAGCAGAAACTCTGAGGATTATGGAATCGGGGTTTGTAAGAGTCAGACAACTGGTCAACACTCACCAGCCTGGCACGCACGAATGAGTGAGTCAGAGCTCACCAGGGAGTCTCGGAGCCAGCACACACGGCCACTAGGTGGGGGCTGGTGGGAGGCTAGCGCAGTCTGAAACCTGAGGGACGGAGCCACCGCTGGGAACTGGCGGCCAAGTATCTAATGGTCAGTAGGGGTCACAAAGGTCAGCAGAATTGGTGGTCAGGAGGATGAGCTTGGACTCCAGCTTACGTGTTAGAAACGCATGTGTGGGTGCTATCTGCCCAGAACCCCTGCTGTGAACTAAGTCATCTTTAACGGCGGCCCACTGGCCACAGGCTGGACTCCCACCTCCCTAATATATGACAGCATTCACAGTCTTTCTGAGTTCTACAGCATTTCCCCCAAAATTCAGTTTGGTGGAATGGTGACAAAAAAAGGAATTTTCTAGTTGAGAAAATACTTTCTAACACCCAAAGAGAAACATTTAAACTACAATCATTCCTATGCATACATATGTATTTGGCTAATTGGTTAATTGGATGGTCAGGAGTAAAAGCTGAAACAAGAATTTTGGAATAAGTATATTCTGCAGTTTCCAGCTGCTGTATATTTTATCATGCACCTTACATGGCATTGCTTCATTTTGTATTCACAACGTCTTAGAAAATCCGTAATTATATTCACATTTTACAGATAAAAAAAGAAACTCACACAAGGTAATTTACTTGCTAAGTACAAGTGTATAGTGCAGGTAAGTAACAGATTCTATAATTAACTCTAATTTTGAACATCTTTGTTAACCCAAAGAGACAATACCCCTCATTTTATAACTGGGTTAATAAACCGGCCGTTCCTTGAAGGTCTGTGTGCATGTCGACAGCATCTCCACACCCAAAGCCCGGCAAAGTGTCTCAGCCATCAGAGGCGATCAATGTCTTGATCTGAAATGACTCCTAAGGGGCTTATTGTCTTGTTCTGGGAATACCCTTAGTGCTCTGAGTCCTATTTATGGGAGTAAAACTCAAAATGGAATGTTCATAGCTAGTTTCCAAACTGAGCTTGGGTCTGCGTGACCTAAAACGTGGGCCATCTGCCTCTAAAAGCAAAAGCAGAAGGTACCACTCCAGGAACACGGCGCTAGTGTTAGGTGGCCAACGTTAGTATTAGCCTAAAATGCCAATCATTGGCAATCTCCCCCGCAAAAAGGAAATTCCCCAGTTTTTTCCAAATAGATCCAGATTGACCTATCTGTGACTCTGAGTACACACTGTTGGCAGTTTTGTGATGCTTTCCTTAATATGGCCTTACCTTCACTATTCAATCTTATTTATCCAGTTTAGATGCATACGCACGTATACACATACACATACACACACACACACACACACACACACACACACACACACTGACCCAGGCCTTAAAGGAAATAGGGGGGAAAATAGCATCTACATTCAGATTTATTTTGAAGCTGAGAGTCTTGTTAGAGAAGTAGGAGAAGGAATCCTAGGTGATTAACCACACACACAAAGCAACCGGGCACCGACTGTAAGAGGGGGTGAGTCACATCAGATTTCAGATGAGCGAAGGGCAAATACATGTTAGTGGACCCCAGAGGCATAACAAAGGCAGAGGAAATCTACTGTCCACCCAAGTTAAACCTCTTGGCTTTGCAAATAGCAGAGAACTCGCGCTAACTCACACAGCGATGGGAAGCGCCCCACGCGGACAGGCGGAAACGTTTCTGACGGGCCCTCCAGCGCGCGGATGGCAAAGCGGACTCAAGCGTACGAGTGACAATTGGAAGGAAAAACAAAAGCGGGGCAGGAGGAGGTTTGGGCAGGAAAAGTTTTCAGGCTGATGCTGTCAGCCCTGTGACAGGGAAGGGGGAGGAGCCAAGAGTGGGCAGGGAGACCCCAGGCTGCAACACAGGTCTGACCAGCTCGGCCAACTCAGCGGGGACTCTGGAGGAAAGATGGCCCCTGGGGGAGCCCCATGGGGGGCGGAAATGGCCAGGCTCCAGTACCCCTGTGACACCCAATCACTGACTAAGGGATGTCAGGGCAGGACGTGACCTGAAGAGACTCCAGCCCCCGTCCTGTGACTGGTGGCATCACTCCCACCTCCTCTCTCCGTTCCACATCCCCGAACCCCTTTCGGTACCACAGCCGCTGGTCTCAATGCCCGTTCCCACCAGGGTCCCCCAGAGAATCAGGAGCGATCGGGCTGGAGAGGTTCTGCTACCTTTGTCTCTGTCTCTCTGCTTGTCTGTCAATCTGCCTAATTACCATCTATCTACTTATCTATTTATCATCTATCATCATCTATCTACCATCTATCTATCATCTTTCTATCTATCTACCCACCTATTTATCTATCTAGACAGGGAGGAGAGGGGGGATTTATTTGAAGAAACTGGCTGACGTGATTCTAATTGACTTACATGATTGTAGGCCTGGCTGGGTGGGATTGAAATCTGCAGGGCGGGGCGGCAGATGGGAAACTTAGGGAGGAGTTGATGTCGTAGTTGGAGGTAGAATTTGTTTTCCTCAGAGAAACCTGTGTTTGCGTGTAAGCCCTTCAGCTGACTGGCTGAGGCTCATACACGTTACTGACCATCGTCGTCTTTACTTCAAGTCCACTGTTTGCAGATGTGACCACACCGGCCAAGTTTCCTCGATGCAGCACCTACCTCAGTTTGCTTAGATAACTGAGTATGGAGGCCTGGCCGAGTTGTCACATCAACTTAATGGCCACAGAGGTTTCCCTGGGAATGTGAATAAGCCACAAAAGGAGAGCCAGGAAAACACAGAGAAGAGGTGGCACTGGGGCAGAGGGGTGGCTCAAAGCACCTGAACACTGTGTGACGGTATGAGAGGAGGAGGTGAGCGTGTAGGACAGTCAGCTCACTCGGGACAGAGCGTGATGTGGAGGGCGTGTCTGGGGTCAGCTCATGCTCAGGGTCCACGGCGTCTGTCCCCACCTCTCCCTACCTCTCTGGGGTCTCTCTCTGCAGCAGGATGACAGTGGTTTGCAACCAGGGCTCTCACAGACTGCCTGAGTGACATCCCACTCTGTCACACTAGCTAAGGGGCCTTATGCAAGAGAGTTAACCTCTCAGAGTCTCAATTTCCTCGTTTGTAAAATGGGGGATAGTAATATGGAGGAATCACATAGGGCTGTTGTGAAGCTTAAATAGAACAGTATCCATAAGGCACATAGAACAGTGCCTGGCATATGGAAAGTTCAAGTTCTCAGTGATGTCGATTATCTATCTTCCCTCTATCTCTCTTTCCATCTATCTATCTTTGACCAAATCAAACCTGCTTCAAAGTTAGATACATGTATGTTTTCTCCTCTGTCTCTTACCCACACTGAACATGTGTCACTCAGAGAGATGCGTCACCATTTTAATTTTATGTAGTAAATGAGTTTTTCTAAGCAATGTCTCCAATTCACCCTGATTATGACCCAGGTAACGTGATTATACATGATAGTCTTGGGAAATCTCCTTGATTCCCTGGGCCATAACATCTCCATCTGTAAAATGCAGGGTTTGAAATAAATGGGTCTTGAAAGCCCCTCCCAATTTAAAATTTTCTGATTTTATTGTCCCTTCCTTCTCTATCAGGTGTATCACTCATCAATGAGTTGATATTCATGGAAACATCAGTGGAATAGAGTTTGACAAACAGAAAGAGGCTGATTACATGAAACCAGCTCTGTGTCACAGGATTTTCTCAGTTCACCAATTTTCCACACTTCCTTCACTACGTGTGCAGCCTGAACAGTGCTTACTGGTGCCAGGTTTCGTCACCCTGGAGCCATATGAAAGTCTCAGTCTCCCTGAAGCCTGCCTGGTTAGGCTTACTGAAATCTTCCCAAATCCAGAGAGAGCATGACGCATTGTAGAACTACTTGAAACCACAAAAAAAGAGACAGAGAAAAATGTTTCCAGCACACTCATTCCTGTGGCACGATACCTGCTACATTGGTTCAGAATCTGTTCACACTGGAGAAGTGATTACCTAATTGTGGGTAGTTGGGAGGGGAGTGGAATGATAGGGAGCGGGGAGGGAGGGGTGAAAGGAGTCGTTCATTGGACTCTCACCCACTCCCGGTGTAAGTCCGTAAACAGCTTTCTTGCTATCTGTTTTCTTTGCTTATTCTTTGGGCTTCTTTGTGAAGAAAAGTCCTTGGAACAAAGGATTTTGGGGGTTAAAAATGTAAAGGCCCTTGCCCTTGAGAATGTTTCTACAGACACAATCCTCATGACAAACTCATGCAGGGGTTATTAATATTATCTGATGTTACCAGTAAAGGTCTGCAAAGCTCAGAGTGATGGGAAAACTTGCCCACTAATAAGTCACAGAGCAGAGCCTCAAAGCCAGGATGTCTGATCATAAATACATTTATTCTTTCCACTACATCTCAGAGACTTCTTTGAAGTTTGACAGTAACAGAAGTTCCTGGGCTTCATAGAATTGTATGTTTTCCAACTTTATTCAAGATAAATTGAGAAGATTTTTAATCATCCCTTCTCTAATAAGAATAACTATCATTTTTATGCAATTACTATGTGTTAGACACTGCACTGTGGTCTTAACATAAATTAACTCAGTTTCATTTCATCTGCCACCACAAGTGTATATGTTAAGCACCATCATTATCCCCGTTTTCCAGATCAGGAAAATGAAAGTCTATGAGGCAAAGACACTTGTCTATGTTCAAATATTAATAGCTAGTTAGAGACTGGTCCAGAAGTCAGTCCCAAGGAACCTTATTAATGAGAGCTTGTACATTCCTAGATGGGATACAGTTGAGTTTAGGTGTCAGGGATTCTGAGATGAATATGACATTGTCCCTATGCCCATGTCACTCACCTGTAAGTATGCATCCTCTAAAATATAGGTTAGTGTGACAGTAACTGCACTGTCACAATAAATGTTGGTATGCCAATCAATGAGTTTAGAAATACAGATGTACCTGAGATGAGTTTTAAATATGGTCAGCATTCTTAAAGAACTGCCTAAGATTGCAGCATTTCTTAAATTTTTTAGGAACATCATTTATACTAGCTTCAGGAAGGTTATTGAGAAAATCTTAGAGAATACACCCCATGACAGAGGCAATGCATAAATCATGGTGGACATTGAGGCAAAAACCTACAATATTGGGGAACTAGTTCTCATACTTGATGGGGGACTGCACGCCAAGGCCTCCTTGGGAACTTGAGTGAAGACATCTGAATATTAAAGAAAGAGAAGAATTATTCTTCTAGGTTCATGGTTCATGAATGCTTATGCATTGTCTTCCAAGAGTTCACAGTTACAGAGGGCACAAAATCTAACTCTTAGCTCTAGTCCTCCACTGTACTGACGCATAAGACCAGAGTCTATTTAGAAAAACTTGAAGGCTGATACATCTTCTGCATTCCAACTCACGTGCTTGTCTTAATATTTCCCGGTAAGAGAGCAATACATGAGTTTTGCTCTAAAGCACCCTCAATGTAAAATTAAAATCACAATTTGAAAGAGAAAAGAGAAATGGGACAGATGTTGCAGATGGGGACTTTTGGAGGTGACTCATGGCCAAGCAGTTAGTGGTAGAACCATCCTTAGAGTTGAAACTGTCAAAACAAGCTTTCGGTGCACACGAGGTGAAACGCAACCCTCCAGAGAGAAATTTTCATTATAATAAGATCTAATCCCCCTCATTTCAGCCCCAGAAACTCGTGTTGCCTGATTGTATGACAGCAAGGTGGAGGCAGGAATGAAGTAGTAGGTTCAATGTTCTCTCTGGTCTGGCTGGTATCTTCCTTTTTGCCTAATCAGTTTTTGAAAATGGGTGAGATTACTGGTTATTTAGAAGGGTAGTCAGAGAAAGAGACAGCAGTGAGAGGAAAACATATGGACAGGAACTGAGGGTATACAAGCCTTGGTGTTGGAAATTTCCTGAGCCTCCATCTTGGTTGGTTTTCATCTGTAAATCCTGAGTATGGTAATTAACTCTTGGAGTTAATGTGAGACAAAAGAGAACCTGAAACCTCGCTACCAAAGTTGATTTATAAACTGTAAAGCACCGTGCCATTATTCGTCATGCTGGATTCTTCATACTGTGTTTCTGAGTGGAAGACAAAATAATCCACAGAATAAGGAAACGGGGGGGACGCACCATTGCCCGTGCCACCTTGGAACGGTGGCAGTGTGTGAAGAGAAACGGTAGAATTTGGTTTGGAGAGTCCGGGTGCTAGCTTGCCTCTACCCTCGTAAAGACACAATGAGCCGATACGTGTGCACCTTTCGGAGGTGTGCCTGGCCCATTTCACATCAGCGAAGGTTAGTGAGGGCCGGCGAGCCTTTTAACTTTCCTGAGTCTCTGTTTACTGCCTATGAAATAGCGATCACTATACCTACCTCTCAGGCTAGTAACGGGAGATTAATTATAGTGACATATAAGAATGGAAATTATGACCTATTTACAAATTGGCTGCTACTATGACTTTTGGTTGGAGGCTCTGTTTTTGCACTGAAGTTGAAAGGAACAGGTAGCACTAAATATATCCACAGAGAGCTTGAGGGTATAAACGCATCGCATTATTTTTTGGAACACAATATCAATGCTAAATTAAGTATTTAGCTTTTGTCCTAATTTGGGAGTGACATGACCAGCTTTGATCAATACAAAGACTGTTTTACAGAAGTTGGAAATTTTGTTTAAAGGAACAGGCAGAGGTTCTAATGACCTGTTCTAACCACGAAGGCCCACACTCAGACCCTGGCAGTAACAAAAACAAGAATAATCATAATTACAAAACAAGTTGAAGCTCCAGAGAATCGATAAGATCTGTCTTTGGCCACAACAGACTTCGGTAGCAGACAACTTGAAGTCTAACTGTCACAGCGCTGTACTTGTGACTTCCACCTGCTCTCTCAGATCAGTTGCCTTAAACTAAAGCCAAAGGAATGCAGCACAGCCTTCAGTAGGTGTCTCTGTGCAGAATGGCAAGGCGCAACAAACCCTGCCTGGTGGAAACCGCATCCCGGGTCTGACCTGGGCTCACATCCCAGCGGGGAATCTCATTTTGTGCTTGACCTCAGGAAACGTTCTGAATTCCTCTGAACTTCCATTTAACCCTTCGTAAGAATTACTGCAAGGAGACAATGCCGGAAGAACACCTAGACCTACCCACAGTAGGCGCTTTATGAATGTGAGCTTTCTTCCTTTCCCTGACTCTGTCTTAGACTGCAGGGTCCTGTGATAAACACACAGAAAGTAGTTCCACAATCATACGCACCAATTCCTAGATTTGAACAGGCTTTGTCATAAAACCTTGAAAATCAACACGTTCAATTCTCTTGTCACATGACTCAGTGACTAGATGTGTGACGTGCTCAGGGGCATGCTCATAGACTCGTGTGAAACTAATTCCAATGATTGCATGACTAACGATCATGGCGGGAACGGCCGCGGGCCTCCCTGAGGTGTTCTAGGTACGGCCAGCTGAGTTCTGGTTACACCTGGGCTCTGTTCATAGGTCACCTGTGTCCACGGTCCCGCTTGCTACTTACCCACCAGCTGTGTTGTCACGAGGCCCGTTGCTCGTCCACGCCCAGGCTGCGTCTTCGGTAAAAGCGAACAGGAGTAACGCTGCCTGGTCGCCCGCTGTGGAGGAGGCACGAGTCGTGCGTGGGAAGCGCTCGGACCGCTGTGTGGCCTGCAGTCATCGCCGAAGGGCGTCAGCTGCCGTCACGGGCCGTAATCACAATCACTACAGCCTGTCATCCAACGTCTGAGCGCTGGCACCCTGTTTACATCTCCCATCAGTCCTGTGTTGCGTACCATCATCCTTACTTTATGGGATTGAAGCCAAGACCAAGGGTGGTGACATAATTTGCCCAAGGTCACGCTAGCAAGGAAAAGGTCAGGGTCAAGCAAGCCCAGGCCCGTCAGATTTCAAATCTATACCCATTGTCTACCGCTGAGGCAGCGGTTCTCAACCTGTGGGTCGCGACCCCTTGGAACTACATTAAAGGGTCGCGGCATTAGGAAGGCTGAGAACCGCTGCTCTAAGGGTATCCACCTGTTGCCTCTTCAGCTTCTTTCCCAGACTCCTCTCTGTTCTAAATCAACCCCTGGCTCGGCAGTGGTGGCTGTGAGTGTGGCTTCCTGCCCTGATTCTCAACCCCCTGCTACTGTGGGGAAGAAGTTCGCAGCCATGAATCATCTGGAGACCGTCAGGCGGCCTGGGTCAGTGTCCACTCCAGCGCTCATACTTCCGTTAACCTGAATTACTGTGTTGAAAATTCCTTATCAGTAAATCAGTGCCTACCCACTAGCTCTTCTGGGGATTAAATGAAATAACCAGAGATTGACCCGGTGCCTGGTATGTACTAGTAAGCCTTGAATAAATGTTAGCATAAGAGGCTCATAAATGGGGCGTCTTCAGGGAGGCCCATGGCCGTTCCCGCCATGATCGTTAGTCATGCAATCATTGGAATTAGTTTCACACGAGTCTATGAGCATGCCCCTGAGCACGTCACACATCTAGTCACTGAGTCATGTGACAAGAGACTGGCAGAGTTCCCCAAGACCACAACAAGAGGCACCCATCAGCCAGATCCGAACCACGGCTCGCTTTTGTTTGCTGCAGAATGGTACCGGGAGGTCGCCCGTCACCCCTCTCAAAGGAATGAAGGATTCGACCGGAGGAGCGGGTGCAAAGGGTCTCCTTTGAGGGGAATGTCCGTGCTACTTCCAAAACCTCAGAGGAGAGGGGGGTGCACGCTCTTCACCTCAGCCCGAGGGAACGGGGGCTTCAGAGGGGCCTTAGGTTGCTTGGGTGTCACGGGATTTGGGAAAACGTGACCTTTTGGGGGGAAAGACTAAAATTGGGAGCGTCGTGGCCAGAATTCTCTACCTCAGTGACCCTGGCAGGACGAGAGGGAGTCCTACCGTGGGGCAAGCTGTGTTTTCCAGGTGACCAACTGTGACCTCAAATTTGGAAGCTGGCCAGGAGGCTTTCTGGGGTGTCCTGTGGGAAGCCCAGGGGGTCAGGAGAAGTTGGACGTGGCCAGCTAGAGGTACAGCGTGTGAAGGGACTCGTGGAGAGAGGCCTCCGGCAGGAAGACCTCTGACACACATCCTCAAAAGGAACCCCTGAACAGTAAACAGGGGTGCCCATGCCATGGGTTGCACAATCTAGCCCCTGGCCACATGCCCGCCCACCAGGCAGGCCCTTTTCCTCTTCCTGCCCTTGACCATGAAAGGATCAGAAGCCTAGACTACAGCGAGCAGGGAGGGGACACAGAGAGGACACTCACTGTCCAGGAGCACCCGCAGTGGCCTGATTTGGGGCTGGGGAGGAGCTGTAACCTAGAATAAGACTTGAGTTTTAAGATCACAGTGGCTTCGACATTCACATTACGGGAAAGGGTCTGCACTTTGACCTACCTGAACCCCAGAATGTTCGGGAACGGCAGAGACACGGTCCAGGGGAGGGAAGCACAGCTCCTCACAGGTGAAGGAGTCAGTGCATTTCCAACTGCTGGCACCTCTCGGGCCCTTTCGCCGTGGAGGTGCAGTAACTCCTCTCCTCGGTGCATTTGCAAGGATGAACTGGGCATGCTCAGCTCGGCTCCTCCCACTTTCCTCCTGGGGGCAGCTCTGCAGGGCACAGCCCTGCTGCCCCTCCAAGCAGAGAGTCTCACCTGGGCAGGACGGACACCCAGGCTGGGCTGGCACCCCTGTGACAGCGAGACGCCTGTGTCCATCGAGAGCTCACTTCTCGGTGCGTTCTGCTCTCACCTCCGCCTCAGTCCTCCAGTGAGCCGTCCTGCCGGTGGCATGTTAGTCTCCACGCGTTACCCTCTGTCCCACTCCTCGCACTGTTCAAGCCCACGCAGGGCAGGGGTGAGACGCACTGCGTCTCCGGAACGCGCTGACAGCCCACAGAGTGAGCTGGAAGGGCAGAGCCGATGAACATGAAAGATGCTCTGATGGCAGCCGCCCCAGGCCGGTGCCGCTGAGTCGCTGAGTGCTTCTGCCGCTGTGCCTGTCGCTGCTCGCGTTAACACTTGTGGGACCCCACACAGACCCCGTCCTTCCCCTCGCCTGTGTGTTTGCGGGGGCGTTTCCCACCTCCGTCCTAGTCCCTCTTCTGGGTTCAATCCCATGGCTGCCCGTCCCATCTCCATGCCGTGGCCTCCACCCGAATGGTGTGATGTGTCTTCACTCATTCTGCCCAGGAGACTCCGTGCAGGTGCCTCTCGCAGTACTGGAACCCAGAGGCGTGCAAGTCGCTGTTAAACACATGTTCTCCGACGACCAGCTCAGCCCGGTCCCTCCTCATCTGTGTGTCCCCCCGACACTGCTCTCACGCCAACGGGGGATCGATGTCTGCGGAAGTGAACTGAAATGATGATGACTCTATCACAGGGGCCTTGGCGGTGCCGTGCAAAGGGACACGCTCTGGGTCAGACAGACCCGCTTAGCCCCTGTTCTCTGCCTTGTCCTTGACGCTCTTGAGGCGCCCTGTCTCTCTCCGGGTCTCCGTGTGCATCGTCACAGGTACAGAGCCAAGGAAATGCTTTGCGTCAACATCTAATGCTGGGCTGGCCGCAGCACTCAACAAAAACTCTTCCCACATTGATTGAGGAAAAGCATCAGAGGCCATTGTTGTTAGCTTGCCGGTTCATTGACAAAGATGTCAACCCAAAGGGCATTTCGATCTATTGCCCTTTGAGTCTTGAACCACCGGAGAAATCTTTAAAGGAGCTGAGGGCGTGACCGTCTGGCATGGCCTCTCCTCCCAGGGCGAGCTAACCCACCGCCGGAGGGAGAGACGGGGTGGGCAGCCCTCCAGCACTGGGGCCTGCCCTGAGCTAGACTCAGGTCAAGGAGAGCCTCTGGTCTCTCGGGCCGGCTTGACTGTGCTCTCTGTAAAATTAGAACAGTGATCATCATGGCATCACCCTACTTCGCAGGACTTTGTGAGCATGTGGAGATATAATATATAACACACGCAGCCCCCGGCCCCAAAACGTGTCTGTTGTTGCCATTAGCATCAGTTTATAAGGGGGAGGCCTCAGGTCCTCCCTGCGAGTCAGGTTAAGGCTCTCGGGGTTACCTATATGTTAGTTATACTTTTGTCATTGTTAGTGTGTTTTTTATTTCTTAACTATTAAAAAAAATGGTCGTTTGAACATGGAAATGAAATAAGATATCTCCACAACAGATGACTCTCCTAATGACATGGAAAGGTGGCCTCAGCAGTAAAGCTGAGTGTGACTCGGGAGCCATCAATTGGACCCCGTCCCTGCCTTTCTTGTGCATGAGTTGACAGTAAGAGTTTAAGATACAGAAATAACCTATGGGATGACAGACTTCTACATAAAATCAAGAGCTGGTGTACGAGGTGGGGACAGCAGAATCCCATGTCCACCCCACCCCCCACCAGTCCTAGTGGACGCGTCTGTGGTCTCCAAATTGCTTTTCTCATTTGCAAACGAGGAAAAGATAATAGTTACCTTGCAGGGCGGTGATGAGAATGAAAAGAAATAACACAGTGAGAGCACTAAATTCTCAGATGCCACATACGTTCACGTACATCGCCGTTGCAGGGCCCTGCCTGTCTCTCCCATGAAGAACCAGATAAGGTGCACGGGGCAGCTAAAAGCCAACGTGGGCAGGAAGGGAAGACTGTGACTGTCACCCCGATTCTACGGCGAGGTGCGTCAGCCCACCTCGTCAGTGAAATACACTTCCACACAACAGGAAGACGAAGGCAGCTGGGTAGTTACCGGCCACCTGCGTCTAACTACCATGGACCCTAACCCCATCATTAATGAGATCAGAACAGTGCAGGGAACAGGAAACCAGAGCCAGGCGTCTCTGGTGAGAACTCGGGGGGAGTCATCCCATTTCCAAGGCCTCAATTGTGTCACATGTGAAACGGCATGGTATGGTGTCAGGGGGCCGGGAGGAGGGGTGGGAAGTGCATTCCGGTGGATTCGTTCACAGCCCTTTGAGATATGACCAGGGGGCATCTGGCCAGCGAAGTGCTGAGCCCCCTTAGTGCTGCCTGGGTGGAGACATTGAGAGTCAGGGAGCTAGGAAAGCCCTCTTGGCGTCAAGGCTGAGGTCACGCCCTTTGTGTTTACTGTGGGTGATGGACACAGAGCTCCCCGAGACCCTCGCCGGCGCAGTGCGGAAGGGCAGGCACGTTTTGCGAGTGGAAGAGCCGTGAACCCCACCCGCCAAATGCTCCGAGGTCCTCACTGGAGGACCTGCTCCATTAGTCCCCCCAGGAAGCCAGTGTGGGTTATCCTGGGAAGGGGGGACATGCGCCATGTTTCCGGAGGGGACTCAAGCCTCTGTCCTCTTTGAAGCCTGGGAGTGTGGGAATGTGAAGCCCTCCGAACTTCCCAGCACCCCCAGGACTGCAGGCTGCGAGCGCAGGGCTCCCCTTCCAGACATAACAAGCCTCACCGGGAATTCCCATCGATCCCCGAGCCGGGGAGCCGGCTGTCTTCAGAGCCGGGGAGGGGCTGGCTGCATGGCGTCGCAAGGCCATCATCCATGAGCACGCGGCCACCACTTAGTAGGTCCCTGATAGATGCTCAGCGTTAGCTCTTCCAGTGTTTAGAGTAAGTTTTGTAACGTGGAGTCACATATGAGCCCAGTAGTGCATCCATGTAATGTATAACTAAATGAAGTTACATGTGACAGTTCTGTTTTCATTCCCAGGTACGCAGAAACAACAATAGATAACCTGCTATAAATCTCCTTAGACTGCGTGCTGTCTAGGAGCCAACATGAGGGCGTTCATCTTGGAATCCCAAGCTTCTGGAACTGTCTGACCCTCTAGAAAGGACGGAGGAACAAATGAAATGCATACTTGTGTTTATTGGGCACATACTATGGGCACGTAGCATTCGGAGACTTACAGGCTCATGGATTAGGGCACAGCCACCGGAAGGCCACGCGGCGAGTCCTTCGTAACGATAACGACGGTATGGAGAGAACAGGTTCATTGTGTTGAGCTGAGGAGCAAGACCGGGCTAGCTTCCCACGGGAGGCGGAAGCTGCATTGAGCCTTAAAGGGTGGTGGGAGTTTTTCAGGTCTTTCAGGGGAAAGAGGGGAGAATGGACTGGGAAAATGTAAGATTTTCTGTAACTTCTGATACATTGAATAGGGTCGAGCACACTGAAAACTCTGTATAAAGCGTCACCGTATCTAAACATGGATGAGTTATAACCCCTTCATTTATTACCGATAAAGGTTGTGTTGAAATTGACATAATAAAAATAATTCATATATATTTTTATTATTATTAGATTTATTGGGGTGACATTGGTTAGCAGGAATTACATAGGTTTCAGGTGCACAATGCTACAGCGCTTCGTCTGTGTGCTGCATGACATGTTGACCACCCAGTGTGAGTTCTCTTTCCATCACCATGCCAAAAATAATTTTTAACATAAGATACTTTGAACCCTAATGATCAGGAAGACTTCAGAGTTTTACAGTGATAATATTGTACAAGATCCCAGCTTCGTTTCTCTTAGAAACTCTGACCTCTGCCTCCTTCTGCAGTTTCATGCTCAGACTGGCTTCCCACCGAAATTGGCTGTGGGAACGTCCAGCCTCACATCTACACCCCACAGCCTCCAGAGGCAGAGCGGTCCCCCGTGTCCCAGCGCCTGAGCAAGAGTCCCCGTGCTACCTCTCCCTGCATTCGGTTAGGTCACACTTCCATTCCTCAATCAGTGGCAGCCACACACACACACACACGCCAGCCTCCCAGGGACAGGTGGGGAGTCAGCTTCTCCAAAACTGGGTCCCCAAGTTGAAATCACAGTGTTCTAAACAGAGAGAATGGGGACACTGATACAGCTGGGGCAGCCAACAGATGTGTCCTGCACGGCGTGCGACCCCTTTTGGTGCCTGGTGAAAAGTATGTGCATCGATCCCGCACACGGTGAAAGCAAAGCAACTTGATTTTCTTTAATCTCCTGAAATTTCTCACACAGTTTTCTCTTCTTCATGCTATTTTGCCTCAATCCCTGAGATAAAACATCTTCAGCGCAGACACACCAGCGATCATTAACCAGTTGGGTGAGTAAGAACTGGGGTTGCTTTGTTTTTGCCTCTTTTTCTTTTAACTTTTTAGAAACTTAAAACTTAAGTAACTAAATCTCACTCAAAGCCACTGTTTTATTCTCAGCTTTCCATGTCTGATTGTGATATTGTTATCTTTTCCTCCAAGAAATAGATATTTGCTTTATCTGGCATAAAACCGGGGCAAAGCGTGAGTGTCTGACGGCCATTGTGTCAGACAGAGATCGGCTCAGGACACTGGTACTTGGCAAAGAAATGAAAACCACCCCCAACAAGGAATGCAGGCAGAACAGTGCCGTCCGCAGTGCAGGCTACCCCCATTCCGTGGGTCCATTCTTGTCCTTGAGCCAATTGTCACTCGTGCACACGCGTCCCCCCATCCCAAAAAGAATCTCCCAGTTTCCATTTCAAAGATGGTTTTGTACGCCACACCACGAGCTCTCTGCTTTGTTCTACTCTGCTCCAGCCCCAGGTTGCTTGACATTCAATAAATACTAAACGTAGCAACACTGATGATGATGATGGTTGTGTAAATCCAGAAAAAGAGCCAATCCTCTTTAATCCTTTCCAGAGTGACAGTACCCATGGCTTCGGGTCTTGGGGTCAAGTGGCTGCCTTTGGCCCCTTCACAGGTGATTAAGTCACACTCGATTTTCCGAAGGACAGAGCTCTTAGTGGTGTGAGGTCATCCCTGCATGGCCACCGGGCTCATTCAGAGGCCATGCTAACAGTATCCTTGGGGGTGAAAACAGCATATGTGGCATCGGTAGTTTCCAGGTGGAGCTGAGTCTTGTCTCTTGGATGAACCTCTATTACAGGAGCATGAAACTCCTGGACACCATTGTGTATCTGTCACTGGGCTTCCACAGTAACCACAACTCATACACGTGTACTTTCCTCACTCCAGGCACAGAACCTGACACGTAGTAGGTGTTCATTAAATATTTGCTAATACATAAATGAGTTTTTAAAAGTTGTTTACCTTCTCAATTATGGACAATCTGCACATGTACTCCCAGTGGGAGAGAAGAGGCTGAATGTACATTACCATGTTTTGAGCACAATTTAAAGCAGAAATTACAAATTATTTGCATCTTGCATGCCGAGCCCTGGGTTTAAGAGTAGTATGAGTGGGATTGATTAGTGATGTCGGCTGTGGACACAGGCTAGAGGAATAGCAGCACTCTACCAGCCAGACTATGAGACATCCCTACGCACGACAGAGGGACAGACTATGGGAAGAAGAGGGCAAAATGTCCCTCTGGTGTATCTGAACTCAGCAATGACTCAGTTAAAGGGTAACTGTGCAAAGTGCATCTGTTGATAACTCGCTCACGATTATTTTTAAATGAATGGGCTAAGTCTTTCTGCAAATGGTCAATACACACAAATAAACAAACACATGGCCCAGGATTATTACGAGAATTTTCAGAATCTATCCACAAATACAACTCCAACCAACCAATCTTTGGAGTTCTACCATTACGAATGCACTTAATTTTATAAATTAAAGAACAGACCTCAGTTGAAATGAAATAGAACACGTTAAGCAAGTCCTGATCTCCTGTATCCACATAAGATGAACTCCAAAATCACCCCTCAACTCCACTTCATTACTTACTGCTCTGTCACCTCTTCCAGGTGCAGCCCTGACCTGGTGACACTGCAGACATCTTCCATTTGCCCATTCAGACCTTTGTGCCCTTGACCTGGGAGGCTGACCTCTTGGGTAACCTCACTGTGTCCCGTGCCCTTCGACCTCTGATGGAGCCCCAGCAATAGATTGAAGGGAAGGAGGAGAGATGTCAGGGTGTTTCTCTTCTTGGGTCCCCGCAGTGAGTTGACTTAGGCACAATCGTGTCCCCTGTGGCAGCTCTCACTGTCCGCATCCCCTCAGGCCTGGGAGGGAAACAGAGTCACTGCAGCCAGCGTGAGCCTTGTCACTGTCCTTTGTGGTGCCCTACACCACGTCCCCACCATACACCAGTCTCCTTGTGATTGAAGCCTGCTTGAATTATCCTGATTTCCACATGCCCTCTTTTCCCTTGGGACCCTGACAGCTATGCTGCTTCTCCCGGCCAGCCCCCGCCGCCCCTGCCCTTCCATGACCTTGAACCTCAGCTCTCCATCAGCCTTAGCATCCTCTGGCCTTTGTGTCTCCCAGTGACTTCAGTGGGACACGTCCGCTTCTGTCCCCCGTAGAGCCCAACTGCACGCAGCAGTCCCCGTTATCCATGGGGGCGGGGGGTTCCTAGACCCAGGGCCCGATTTCTTCACACGCCTCAGAAACGCACACCATTTAAAATTTAGGAATCGTTTATTTCTAGAATTTTCCATTTAATATTTTTGGACCACAGGGTAACTGAAACCATGGGAAGCAAAAGCATGGATAAGGAGGGACTACTGTATTTATAGTATGCTTTGTCATCGTGAGTCCATGTCCTCATAAAGCAAAACTTACTCTGATGACAGAGCAATACCAGAAGCAAAATCTCAAAAATTAAGAAGAATGTGGAAACCTGTGGTTTTTTTTTTTTTTAATTGGTATAACACTAGCATTTTCTTTGTCAAATGGAAGGTGCTTTTTAAAAAAACGTTAAGAATTAATTAGAACTTGAATTGTCCCAAGGCTAGTAGAAAAAAAAAGTACTTTGAAAAAATGGTAAGCTTTATTAGGAAGTACAAGGCACGGGGTGAGGAGGGCAGGTCATAAAGATGACGTAAGCCATTATCCCTATGGGCAAATAACTTGTTCTGTAATCAAATACACAGGCAAACACGCTCATCCTCACCTCCTAGCACGGACAGGCTTAGACGTCACAGTGCTTTCAGGGACACTGCTCTATTGTTAAACCTCTCAACGGCTCTGGAAGCTATCTGCTGCTCTTCCCACTTTAACTAGAGGAGAGTCAGCGGGGCTCAAGGACCCGACCAGGGCTGCATGTCCTGTGAGATGTGGGCGGATACACAGACACCCAGCGTGAACCTGCCACGTGGAGACAGAGTCTTGTCAGTGAGGACTCTCCTTACGGCCACACGACCGCCTTCTAATGCCACCAAGTCCCCGGCACGTTTCACTGCAGAGCCGCGCCATTCCCCAGCTCAGGCGTTTCCGGTGGGAAGGGATTGTGCCTCCCTCCCCCAGGGGACATTTGACAATATCTGGAGACATGTTTGCTTGTCACCACTGGGAAAGGGAGTGTGACGACCAAGCCAAAGATGTTGTGGATCCCCCATAAGGTAGAGGCCTCTCCCCCATAGCAAGGGACGATCCGGCCCACTTGTCCCCAGTGCTGAGGCTAAGGCACATGTCGCCTGGTCCTAGCAGTGGCTCGTCCTGCGGCCCCCCGGCTGCTGGGACCCCACACTGTGCGTCTCGTTCTTGCCGCCAGCTCTGTGGTTTCCCGGGGCTCCGCTGGGCCATTTTCTCATCCAGCTGCTCGGCTGTTCGGAGCCTCTGTGACTTAGGGACACTTTCAGCCGCTCTGCACTTCCTTTCTTTGTCGCTGAAGCTTTTCTTATGAAAATTAAATGAGATGATGTGGAGGCCGCTTTGTCACTTATACCTCCAAGTGCTGTTAGTGAAACGCATTCGCCGCGGCCCTGCCCGTCCTGCCGAGCGTGAGAGCAGAGGCGCCTCTTCTTCCCCACGGGGAGGCCAGCGTGTCCACACGGCCCCAGCTCGTCACGCAGGTCAGCACGCTCACTCGGCCTCCGCTGTGCATGCCAGCACGGTCCGGTCCTCGTCTCCAGACTCCGTGTCTGCCCGTTCCAATGAAGGTCGCAGCTCAGAGGACTTGGGGTGCTTGGGGCTTCCCCTCCTTTTCTAAAAGCTGCATTTGCAGCTGGTTTTATTTAAGGCTCCGCTTTTGATCTCTTTTCGAATCTGGGCCGGGGTCCAACTTGGCTGTCCAAAAGCTCCCTTGGCGACGGCCTTGCTTGGAAGAGGCCCCCAGCCCTGCGCCAGTGAGGAGAACAGTCTACCCCGGTCTGGGGGGCGTGCGGGGTTCGGGCCGGTCCTCACCACGTGTCTCATAGGAAAAGCATCTGTCAGGGTCCAGGGATGCTGTCCAGGCCACCGCAGAGTCACAGCCTCACAGGGAGATGCGACCCACTCAGGCTGATGGACGCATCTCACCAACGGGAACGGGGAGGCCCCGGGAAGTGGCGGCCTCCCCACGCCCTCGCCTTCTCGCTCTGCTGCCAGTGCGTGGCCCAAGCGCCAGGTGGGATTCAGTCCCAAAAGGAAATAAAGCCCCGTCCTGTGGCCCACTGTGCCTGCAACTGCGCGTTTCCTGTGCGCTTCCGCCCCCGCGCGCCACCGCCTCTGCGCACCGGTCCCCCCATCCACCCGCCCCTTCAGGGTCTGTAGGAGGAGTTTTTCTGACACCTGGACCTCACCTGGACCTCACCTGGACCTCACCTAGACCTCACCTGGATCTCACCTGGACCTCACCTAGACCTCACCTGGACCTCACCTGGACCTCACCTGGATCTCACCTAGACCTCACCTGGACCTCACCTGGACCTCACTGCCCTTCCACCCGGGCAGCTCTGTCATCCGGTTTCTGCCGCTACCACTCCCAAGGTCACGTCCTGACCTTGTGCTCACCGGTACCCCTCTGACAGCCCGGGCAGGACTTCATCCTACTCCCTGTCCTCCACCTCGATCTATCAGCTTATTCAGCCCTGGGATCCCTTATCCAGTCGTTTGTGTTTGCACCTTCTCCAACCACCGATCCATTAGCCCACTCCTCGCCACCATCGATTCCTGGCATCACCCCGTGTCTCCCCTCACGTCTTACTCACTATAAAAAATTGATGACACTATGGAAAACAGTATGGATGCTCCTCAAAAAATTAAAAATAGGGCTACCTTATGACCCAGCGATTCCACTGCTGGTATTCATCCAACGAAATCCGAAACGCTAAGTCAAAAAGAGATACGCACCCCTACGCTCACCTCAGCGCTATTCGCAATAGCCAAGGTACGGAAACCCCTGAAATGCCCCTCCATAGACGCCGAATGAGGGAACTTGGCACATACACACGCCGGAGCACCACTCCACCGTAAAATACTGCGACAACGTGGATGGCCCTAGAGGGTTCTGTGCTGAAGTGCAGTTAGTCAGACTGAGACAGACACATACTTCTGATCTCACGTGCGGAATCTGAAGAAAAAAATAAACAAACAGAAACAGAAACAGACCCATAGATGCGGAGAACCAACTGGTGGCTACTAAATGGGAGGGTTTGGGGCTGGGTGAGAAAGGCGAAGGCTCGAAGAGGTACACGATGGTGGTTAGGGCCCCGCCGTGGGGGTGTGAGTAGCCAGTGATGTTCTAGTAACTACGCGCAGCGTCAGGTCGTAGACCTGTTGGGTTTATCACTTGCTGAGTGAGTTATGTAAACGTCTGATCACTATGTTGTCCTGTACCCCGGAAACTGATGTTTAAAACTAATAAAAATTAAATAAATAAATGTAACAGTATGCCTGGAAAGAATGCCACAAACAAAACTCATGAGGAAAATGATAACGCGGAAACGGTATTTGCGGTGCGTATCGAAGACATCACGGCTCACGTCTTAAACATGATATGACCTTCTTCAAGCTCTAGAAATAAGAAGTTATCAAGGGCCTAATAGAAAAATGAATACAAGCTGGGTGTGCACCGGCAGATGAGAAAGGGTACCAGGAGAAAACAGATAGCAAGTCCTATGAAACTAAAACCCGAAAACATTTCGACTTAGCAGTTTCGGTCTCAGGAAATTACAGACCGACTTTCCCATGTGTGAAGTGACACGTGTTCGGCAGTATTCAGTGCTGCTTTGTGTTCTTAACAGCAACAGATTGGCTATGACCTAAAACCCCATTAATAAAAAAAAAGAATAAAATAAATCCAGAACCTTCCCTTCACCATTGTAGTAAGCAGTCATTCAAAACAACGAGGCCGCCCTGTAGACTGATTTGCAATGATTTACAATATACAGACATCTTTTCAAGTAGGAAAATCTGGACAGGAAACCATGTGTTTGGTGTGCTCCCATTTGTGGGGAAAATGTTTGAACATCCACCCGCAGTTTACATGCATAGACTACTCGTAAGGAGCTACGCGAGAAGTGGGTAACCCCAGGCACCCCGGGATAGGACAGACAAGCTGCAACCTTGCACGAGGGAAAGGTGGGTGAAGAATTACTTTTTCCTGCAACCTCCTTTGTCTCATAGACTTTTGTAATGCATGTGTTATCAAAGCAAAAGGAGGAGGAGGAGGAAACATTAGTGAAGAAGTAAGTAAGGTAGCCTTTTGGTGACCGTCTCACCACCCTATTTTAATCCTCTGAATAGTACTCACCACTTATAATTAGGCTGACCAGACGTCCTGTTTCCAAAGGGACAGAAAACCATGGAACTGTCCCATGTCAAACAGTACCTATGGTCAGCCCACCGACACCTTGAATTTAGCCCGGGGAGACGAGGCTGACCAGACGTACCTTCTGAAATGGGCCAGGACTGCTGTTTTCTGTCGCAGTGAAAACAGGAAGTCCGGTCAGCCTCCTTATAACTGTCTCCTTTCTGTACCTATTAAATATCCCTGCCACTAGAGCGCAAGCTAAATAAAACTAGAAACCGTGTTCGGCGTCTTGAAAACCACTGTGTCCCTTTTCCCACTGTTGTTCGTCCCAGGGAAGAAGATGGGTCCCCTTTTCCCATTCCTCCGGGATCAAATGTGGAAGTCTGCACTGGGATTCTGAAATGCAGGTCAACTATATTATTTTTAGCCATAAATTTGAGACTTGATTTCTATTCAGATCAAACCAAGAGCTAGTGATAGGAAAGCATGCCTAACTGTAAAAGGACAACAAAATGGGATTGTTCTGAAACAGCCTATCATGCATGCTTCTGCCCCATTAGCCAAAGTATTTTAGGCCAGCTACTATATGGTCTGCTAGGGCAAAATTGCCCTTAGATAGTAGAGAAATAAATAAGACTTAGCTTTCTCTCTTGAACATCTTTGGATGAGCGTTTTCTCAATGCTGATATTTCCTTTCACGTCTCTTACTACTTTTATTTTTGCTGTTGTTATTTGTTTTGTTTTGTTTCCATTTCTTGGCGATTGGCCATCTGGCAGTACCCATCTTCCTTCGTTACCACACTCACTGCTTCTAATTTTATTTCTTCTCATAACAAGAAAAGATTGCCAGGGAAAATCATAAAGGCGAACTGGTTGGGAATGTAAGATTTGATTTAGCAAAACAACATGTATAACCTCTGTTCCTAAGGCATAAAGAAGCTCACTATTTCTCCTGTAAAACGAAGCACATTGGTGTGGCAGACCACGCAGGACGTGTGTTCACTGGTATCCAGGCTGGGAGCTGTGACCCCTGCGACTGAGAGTGCACTGAAGTGAAGAAGGCACTAGAATTACAGTGGAAGACCTTGCTTTTCATCCCGAGTCTCATTTATCAGCTCCAAAACCCTCAGCAAGATGCCTCCTGCTATGGAAGCTCATTTTCTTCATTACTTTAGGAATGACTGTTTTTGTGTCACAGGACTTAGTGAGAATTTATTTATGTTTTGCAAAACAATGGTTGAAAGTTCATAGGCATTGTACTACCGGTTGGAATAAATTATTAAATGAGAGAACGTATGTGACTTTTAGCCATAGAAGGAATTGATAAAATATAAGAACAAGGTTTATTGGCAGGCCAGAGGAGTGATTACTTCTAGTTGAAGAGACTTAAAAATTCTTTCGGAAAAAGGTGATTATATGAGCAGGAACTTGGAGCGTGGGATAGGACCTTGATCTCCTAAAAAGAATATAAAGGAATCTATTGATTCAAGGTATTATTTATTGAGCAATTACTATATTCCAGTGTTCTAGATGCTGTGGATATAATTAACAAAAGGATGTAACCCCAAATAAAACTTACATCTAATGGTAGTGATAGACAAGAAACAAAATAAGTTTATGCACTTCCTTAGTCTGTTCAGTCTATTTTTATAAAAAACCATAAACTGGGTATCTTAAAAACAGCAGAAATGTATTTCTCAGGGTTCTGGATCAAGGTGACGGCAGATGAGGGTCTCATGAGAGTGGCTCCTAGCTGCAGCCTCACGTAGCAGCAGGGAGGCGCTGTCCTCCGGGGTGTCTTTATTAGGACTCTCACCCCACTAGGGAGGGCTCTGCTGTCAGGGCCCATCACCCTCCCCACTCTCCACCCTGGTAGCATCCCCTTCGGGGCTAGGACTGCGTAAGTGAATGTTGAGGGGGCACTTCCAGAACGCAGCGCACACGCAAGTATACACCCACATGTGTTTTATGTAATATATCACATGCTCGTTAGTGAGACGTGGAATAGCGAAAAATATAAGTAGGGATTTCCATGCCCTGGCATTTCAGGGAGTAAAAAGTTGCGATGGTGTATATGGTGGCAGAGACGCCCCCTGAGAAAGCAGCAGTTGGTTACAAATCTGGAGGAGACGAGCGAGTGAGTCAGGCTGTCAACCACAGAAGCGGTGAGAGGAGTCCAGATCGTGGGGGCACTTGGAAGTTACCGGCGGTAGGGATTGCCGAGGGGCTGAAAGGGGGGCCTTCGTGGAAGAACGAGCTCTTATTGGAATGTATTTAATTGGAGATCAGTGAAACGCCTCCGTGGAGAGATCTGGAGTTCGAGAAGGAAGGGATGACGCAGTATGGGGAGCCCTCAGCATGTGGACGGGGTTTAAAGCTGCTGCCCAGGAGACCAAGGACTGACCCCCCGTGGACACTCAGAACTGAGAGGCCGGGAGATGAACAGGCTGAGCCACCGAAGAAGACTGATTGGGAGGGACCAGCCCCCACGTGAGGAAGAAGTCAGGGTCGATGTGGAGCTGTGAAGGGGCAACGTTACAAAACGGGAAAAATCAAGTAGGTCACATCGCACCGACGAGTCAAGACAGAGAGACTGGCTGATTCAGCACGTGCCGGCGCCAGACCCACGCTGTGCTAGTCCCCGTCCTACGGGGTGAGGACGGCACAGCCGAGGGGACCGCGGGAGTCACGCGTGGGGGCCTCAGTCCTGGACGAAGGCATTTCCTGTGGTCGTGGGGCGAGAGCCCGACCGCAAGGGGATCGATCGGCCATGGCACAGGCAGTTCGACACAGTAAGTGAGGTTTGTCCTGCAGAAGTTCTGCTGTAAACACAGGAAGAAAAACGGAGAAAAACGAAGAGAGTCCGTGGTGGTTATGTGTCTGTCAGCTGGGCCAGTGGGGCGCACATACCTGCTCAAACATGGCTCTGGGCGTTTCTGGGGGGCTGCTGTTCGAGGAGATCAGGATTTAAAGCAGGTTGCTCTCCAGAGTGGGTGGGCTTCGTCTAATCAGTTCAAAGTCTAAATATAATAAAAATGCTAATCCTCCCTGAGTGACAGAGAAGCCCCCCTAAGTGCCAGCCTTTGAACTGGGGCGTCTCCTGCCTCAGAACGTCGTGAATGGAAACACTGGCTCTTCCCAGGGCTTCGGCCTGCCGGCCTCTGGGACGGGACCCGTACCATTGCTTCCCCTGGGTCTCCAGCTGACCAGCCCACTCTACAGACCTTGGACTTGTCAGCCGCCTAATCCTGTGAGCCAGTTTCGTATAATAAAGCTCTTTATACACGTCCATACGTGTGTGTGTGTGTGTGTGTGTGTGTGTGTGTGTGTGTGAGAGAGAGAGAGAGAGAGAGACCCGGGTACTGATTCTGCTTCTCTGGAGAATCCTGACAAACACACAGGTCAAGAGAGGGCTGTGTTTGTTTGTTTGTTTGTTTGTTTGTTTGTTTGTTTGTTTGAATATGCAAGAAATGCCCACACATTGTATGTTGACGAGGAAAGCCTGAGAGAGACGGGGAGTGCTGATGATGATGCAGGAAGAGAGCGGAGAAGAGCTGGAGAATACTCTTGGAAGGAGAGAGGGAGGAGGTGGGGTCGGACGCGCCTGTGGGGACACTGGCTGTCTTTAGTTGAACTGTGTCCCTTGAGAAGACACATTCAAGTCCTAACCCCCAGGACCTGTGAGTGGCCTTAACTTGGAAATAGGACCTGTGCAGATGTGATCAAGCTAAGATGTGGTTCTACTGCACTGAGGTGAACCCTAAATCCAATGACTGATGTCCCTCTAAGAAGGCCATGTGAAGACACAGTGACACACAGGGGAGGGCGCCATCGACAACAGAGGCAAGAAGCAATGATGTCTCTCCAAGCAGGGGGCACCGTACACGGCCGACAACCCCAGGAGCTAGCAAGAGGCAGGGGGCACTCCCCCTCCACCGCCTGCAGAGGGAGCGTGGCCATGCCAGCACCTCGATCTCAGACTTCTGCCTCCAGAACTAATCGAATACCTTTCTGTTGTTTTAAGATCCAGTTCGTGGCACATGGTTTTGGCAGCCCTGGGAAACTGCTACACTGGTCTTGGTGGCACCCACAGCCATGTCAGGAAAAGGTAAAGTTACAGAACCCAGATCCATATTGTGCTTAAGAGTGACAAGCTACGTTCCGGACTTGATGACAGACTACGCTGATGGATGTCTTAAAAGGGGCTCTGTGGGCTTCAGGGTATCGACCTCCGTATCTTTCCTTCTCTCTACAAAGCCAGAACACTGGTAGCCAAAAGGGACATAAGTGTCAATTCCATAATTTTGCAAGTCGTCCGCGGCTTCCCATTCAGAGCTCGCTGGTGAATGCTGCGATAGGGGCCCAAGGGCAGGCTCCTTCGCCCCGTGCCCCCTGGACTTGGAGGCTGGGTCTAGCTGTCCCATCAGCCCTGCAGGCTGTAAGGTTGTCAGGAGGGCGGTCTGCTCAGGAACACACACCTGCTTCCGGGAGGCAAGCCTGACTCTCTGCAGGTGTACTGCAGAGGAGGTGTGAGGAGGTGTGGAGAGAGAGAGAGAAGAAATGTCCTCCCTCCCCATGTCTTCCCCGGAGGGGATCGGGGGCAGTCCCCTTCTCTTTCAGAGCATGGAGAGAGGAGGTAGGGAGTTCTGGTCTCATGGGGGAACTTACATATCAGGCTAAGAGATTACACTTCCACGCGGGAGCGAAGATGACTTCTAGCTGGGGAAATCTGCATTTCCATAATGCTGCAGAGTCCTTAATAGTACCCCAGTGGGCCAGGGTAGTTACTGTGCTTCCTAAGTCTAATTACAATGCAGCCTAAGCCAGAAGCTCTACAGGAAATGGTGTTTGAATTCTAGCCAATGCAACATTTCGCACAGCAACATTCCTGCAAACAGAGAATGCAGACAACCCCACGACCTTTTTATAATGGATTTTATTCTTCTAGAGAAATAACAGTTTTCAACTTTATGCTGTCTGCATTTGAATTCTGACCCTGCTGTTGACTCATCAGGTGATCTTAAGCAAGACTTGCCTCTTCCTGACCCTCGGTGTCATCATCTGCAAGGAGGATTGACACTTGTCCTAAATAGATGTCAGCCCACATGTAGGGTGATCCCAAGTCCAGAGTGCCCAGGTCAAACGCAGGGAGTGGTTCCTCATTGCCTCAGCTTAATCATATGTCCTCGGACTCCCAAAGACGCCCAGAGATCATCCGTAAAAGCACATGCTCACCCAATACACACGTGGCCATATGAAAGCAACGTGTAATGCATGATTAAAATTATGCATCGTGATGACGATGATGGCCCCTGAGCAGTCTCCATGTGAGGAATGCGTCTGTGTGGTACCTGCCTGGGAATGTGTAGACGTGTTAATAAAGGACTGAAAGGCGTGAGGGGGTGAGGGAGTAACGAGCGTGTTGTATTACAGGGGTGCAGAGGCATTCTTGAAATCAAGGGAATGTTGTCAGTTACTTAGCGTATCACAGATGGATTTTTCCACGGGGAGAAATTTAGGAGGCACAACAGGAGTTAAGAGCAGATATGCCAGGTACCATCATTTGATTTATATTACACGTAAATGTAAACACAATCCTTGCCACAGCCTTATGAAGTATGTATTGGTATACCCCCTGAACAATTGTGGGGACGCTTGGTAAAATAACTGGCCAACTTAACGCAGGAACTAAGTTTCGGATCTATTTCTCCCCAGAGCCTTGCTTTGTTTCATACCCTTCATCTTTGATAGGGCCCATGGCTTCGCAGTCAGGGAAGCACATGTTTGAGTAATGGATAGGAGCCCCTGGTGAGAATTCCCGTCTCTGCTCCATCAAAGCCGTGTAAGGTCTACGTCACCCCCAATGGTGACGTCATCAGAGAGGCCAGGCCCGCAAAGAGGCAGAGGAGCTGCTTGGGGAAATGAGTTACCAAGTCATGCACCCCTGAAAGCCCGGAAAGGGGCAGCCTCCCAGCACACCCCGAAGGGCATAGAAGAGAGCTTTGCAGAACAGTCAATGGCCTCAACTGGACCACTCGGTATACTTGTCAGAAACTATTTGACTATCTATGCTTGATTTATTTCTGAACTCTCAATTCTGTTTCATTGGTCTATGTGTCTATTTTTCTGCCCATACCATACTGTTTTGATTAATGTAGCTTTGTAATACAATTTGAAGTCAGGAAATGTGATGTCTCTGGTTCTGTCCTTCTTAAGAATTCTTTGGCTATTCAGGGTCTGTTGTGGTTTCATTTTAGATATTTTTTTCTTTTCCTATGAAAAATGACATTGGAATCTTGATATGTATTGAATTGAATCTGTATATTACTTTGGGTAGTATGAACATTTTAATATTAACTCTTCTGATCCATAAACATGGAATATCTTTCAATTTATTTGTGTCATCTTCAAATGCTTTCTTCAATCTTTCATAATTTCCAGTGAAGAGATCTTTCACCTTCTCAGTTAAATTTATTCCTAAATACTTTATTATTGTTGATATAAATGGTAAGGGGTTAACATCTAAATTATATAAAAAACTTATACAACTCAGCAGGAAAAAAATTTTTAATGGACTAAGGACCTGAATAGACAGTTTTCCAAAGAAGACACAAAAATGGCCAACAAGTATTTATAAAGATGCTGAGCATCACTAATCATCAGATAAATGCAAACCAAAACCACAATGACATATCACCTTACACCTCTTAGGGCGGTTATCATCAAAAAGATGAAAGATAACAAGTGTTGGTGAGAGGAAAAAAAGGAACAATGTTAAGAAATTACATGTTAATTGGTTTGTACTAATTATTTAACTATGTTTATGTTTCTCAAATCATCATATTTTATACCTTACATGTATAAAATTTTGTATTTTAAAAATGAAATAAAATAAAACACTTAAATTTTTTTTCCAAGTGTGTGTTGCAGATACAAAGAAATACATCTGATTTGTGTATGTTGACTTTGTATTCTGAGACCTTTTCTAAACTACCTATTAGGTCTCAGAAGTTTCGTAGTTTTCTTTGGATTTTGTAAGTACATAATCAGGTCATCAAAACGGTGTTGTTTCTCTGATCCCAATCTCTATGCATTTCTTTCTTTTTCTGTTTCTTTCTTGCCCTATTGCACTGGCTAGGACCTCCGATACAAATATTAATATTTTTTGGCATTTCTTGTAATGAACATTTAATGGTTAATTTCCTCAACTATTATTTTTTCCAAAATTGTCTTATATTTATATATTTTAAACACTGATGTTTTTCTTGACATGGAATTATAGCTTGCAAATTCTCTTTTTCTTTCAGTACTTTAAAGGTGTCATCCCACTGTGTTCTGCCTCACATTGTTTCTGATGAGAAATTAGCCATTATTACTGATGTTCCTCAGTTTTTGAGGTGTCTTTTCTCCCTCTGGCTAATTTTAGGAATTTTTTTTTAGCTTGGCTTTTAGTCATTTGACAATGCGATGCCTTGGTGTTGTTTTATTCGTATTGATTTGTTTGGGATGCACTGAGATTCTACAGTGACTCAGAGAGAATTTACATCATTTTTAATGCTTGCCCCTTTGGACCCAGGCTGGCAATTGTAACAAGAAGAGATAGAAACAGTGGGTTCAGGAGGGGTGCTGTGCCTAGTGATGTGAACGGCTGAACACCCGAGTCAGGGCTTACTGCTGGGGTCTCTGGAATGATCTCTGGTCTACAGAACCTTATTGTGGTTCTAGGCTCACAGAGGCCCTTTCTACAATCACTCCATCCTGGGGTTTCCAGAAAAATCCTCTTGAGTGATCTTGAATAGTTTCAAGCGTTGCAACGCCGAGTTTGCGGACAGAAGCAGCTCAGTAAACACTTATATATGATATCTGTTACTAGAGGCACAAAACGTCAAGTTTACGGATCTAGGTCCTACTGTCTCCTCTTCTCAACTAGAATTCCAGTCTCTATTCTCCCCGAGGTCACAGGACCTTCCCTGGAGGTAAAGGAATGCAGGGCTGTCAGCTGCAAATAGTACGGTACTGGTGAGAGTGGTCTGGGTCAAGGGGATATGGGCAGCACATGAGTCTCTGTTCCATCTGGCATGGGGCTCTCATGTCACAAACTGGCGTCAGTCACTGATAGCATCTTTAGAATTAATTAAGAGAATGACAAAATAGATGTTTTTACCCATCCGGACTATGACGGGGTGGTAGGTAGGATAGGCAAATACTGCTAAAGGAAACTTCCAGAGTCATTTGAAACATACAACAGCCATAAAAAATAGAAAAAATAGGTACGAATGGACCCATTTTACAGATGACAAAAGGTGGAGCTCACAGAAGTGAATTGACCACCAGTAAACAGCAGCCCCGGGATTAGAATCCAGGCCTGCAAAAAGAGGGAGAGTCAGGAGATAGAAAAGAGGAGGCGATAAAAACCAAAGGCTTCCTGCACTCAACCCCTACATACTCTTCCCGCAAATCCTTCGCAACCGACTCTCCGCTGGAACCGGCAGACAATCCATCCCCGAGGTCCTCGCTGAGCTAAGAGGTTGGATCTCCCCTGCCCGCTCCCCTGCCCCACCCCGCCCCCAAGCGTATACGTGCACTGTGGTTGTAAAACCAAAGTCTTCTGTGCTCGGAGTTGTGACGGGCTCCACGCCGCTGGTCCTCACAGCACACACACCTGGGAAACATGTCCTCAAACTCTCAGGTCATTCCAGCTGCTTTGGAGTTGATCCAATCATTTAGTAACCATCCAGACACCCAACAGAGCAAGAAGTTCAAAGCGACTTCCTGTTAATTAGCGCAGGCCGTTTGGAGGGCCCCAGCTGTGCGATTCATTTTCGTGTGCAGAGTCTCCAATTAGGCCAGCTCGGCCTGAAGTTTGTGGAGTCACAACTTGGTCACCGGTGGAGAGAGGCACCAAGCTAAGGTGAGGTCAAGGTGGATTTTGCTTAGCAGTTCCCCCAAAACAGCACTTCAAAATCACTCACCAAAGTAAAAATGAGTTCATACGCATTATGAGAGTACGTGTTCTGACCTTGAGAGGGACGTTTAAGACCTGGCGATTTCTCTTCATGCCATAACCTACAGGAAAGACCACGGTCTTGCCCTGAGTTGCCCAGCCCCTGTGCTCATATTTTGAAATAAACTGCCCATCAATGACAGGCTGTCCTTGTCTTTCCTTTTGGCCAAAACATTCGTGCTGGATGGCTGACCAAGGAAACTATTTCGCTCTAAGCACTTGCCATGTAAATGCTATTCCTGAAGGAAGCGGTCTTCTTTGCTGCATGAACTGTACATACGAGACACAGCGATCGCAGTGCCCGCCATGTCAACAGCCCCTTTGAAAGGAGACCGCCCACCCACAGCCCCTGAACAAGTGGGCGACGCCAAGACACATGACTGATCGAGCAGGGCAGCCAATCTCTGACCCAGCCACTCCCCTGTCCTCTTGCATGGCAGTAAAAGTCAGGCTGAGCCAATCAAATCCTTCCTCTTTCTGCAATTCAAACAGAACCTCTGAGCAGAAGCCGCCTTAGCAACAGAAGCAGCAGCTCAAAGCCAGAGCAGAGTGCGAGGTTACGGGGCACGTGCTGGGTCCTACGTGAGCCGGGGGGTGTGTAATCGCCGATAGATAAGTGAAGGGTGGGAAAAGCCAGCTGATCGCCAGAGGAAGCTGGAGCAGATGTGAAATGTGGAGTTACCCTGAGAAGATGGCTGACACCATGACGGCTAGAAAGGACAAATGGGTGGCTGCTCCCTGGCACACAGCCCTGGCCCCTGAAGGCTCCTTGGGCTTCCAGACCCCAGACCGGTCCTAGTCCTTGTGCACCTTCGTAACTTCCTTTCCACTGAAGCTGGAGTGAGCGTCTGTCCTTCCTGAGCATGTAGCCAGTGTGCTCTGCAGTGGAAACCACCGTGGACGCAGCCTCATGGGGGACGGGGCTAGGAGGTGCAGGAGGGGCGGGGGACCTGCTGCCTCCTGAGGGGCCCTGACCTTCACCATCCCCAGGGAGCCTGTGTAGTTAGAGAGGTAGGCACTTGGCCCATTCCAGTGTTCCCTTTTGGAACGTGTGCACATTTAAGAAAATTAACCTTGAACTATTGTTCCACAAAATGCTGAGCCGTCCTCTGGCCTCTCTGAAGTCTGCTACAACTTCCAGCCAGACTCTGACACTCTCATTGCCAGGAGGCTTCTAGGGCTCCTATGTGGTCTGCGGCATACCCCCACCACACACACACACACACACGCACACCTACATGCACGCACACACATCCATGCACGCACACACCCATGCATGCACGCACACACACCCGTGCACACACACCCGCGCACACACACCCACGCACACACGCACGCACACACATACACCCATGCACGCATGCATACCTGCACGCACGCACACACATACCCGCACGCACACACACGCACCTATGCATGCACGCACGCGCACACATACCCGCACGCACACACACGCACCCATGGCACGCACGTACACACATACCCGCACGCACACACACACGCACCTATGCACGCACGCACGCATGCACACATATGCACCTATGCATACACGCACCTATGCACGCACGCACGCACACCATCCCGAAGGCTCATTTCCGGCTCCTTCTAACCCAGATCCTTCAGAGTCTCACATGTCTCCTGTGTTTCTCCACAGCCCATGGCACTTTTTCATTGTCTGTTCCTGAGACCAATTCAAATTCTTCATTGTTTTTGCCCCAAATTAATAGACGTCTTGGTTTTACTTTCCTGTAAAAGCAATATACGTTCGCGGTCCATAGTCTGAAAAGTACAGAAGAGACCACAGAAGAGACCAGTACAGTTCCCGACCCAGGGGCAGCCAGTGTCAACATCTTAACACTCTTTTCCTGACTTACTTTTCTATGAACATACTTATTTACAGATATAAAATCTGGTATTTTTGAAGTACATGTATTCTGATATTTTCTCTTCACATGGTTTCATGAGCATTTAGGATTATCTTCAATATCTTCAAAACATTATTTCCAAATCACTGCAGATGAAAAGGCAGTCACGTGCTCAACGATTTCTCCCTCGTCCGTTAAGTCCAGCGCTTCAGTGATCATGGTGATGCCAGAGAGTTTGTGTTGTCACGTTGGGTCTCGTTATAACACAGATGGCAAGCGCACCAGGTGACCTGGGGGCTAAAGTGACCCTGCAACCAGCCGGCTGCCCGCACTTGGTTTCAGCCAAACCCTTTGCTTACGGGTGGCCTCTGGCCGGTTGCTCACCATCCTGTGCTCGGTCTCCTTGTCTCTGAAGTGAGGATGACAAAAGCCTGTTCTTCCCGGGCTTCTGGGGGGGACACAGTGAGTTAACACGGGCAAATGCTCCAGCAGCACGTGGTGGGTACAGCACGGCTGGGAGGAGCGTGTCCCCGATCCTCACGCGGACTTTCTCGTGAGCGGGCCCGCCGAGTCAGGCCACGGCCTGCTTTGTGTCCCCCTCCTCCGCCCCCGCTGTCCTTCCGGGGAAGACGATGGGCGTCTGGAAGAAGACATGGGTACGTATGTGTAGTGTGGTGGGTGTAGTGGCCCCCCAAAAAGATATCTCCAAGTCCTAGTCCCAGAAACCTATGAATGTGACCTTATTTAGCAAGTTAAGGACCTTGAGGAGAGGTCGTCCTATATTTAGGGTGGGCCCCAAATGCAGTGACAGCTGTCCTCTAAGAGAGAAGCAGGAGATGTGATAGGGACACAGAGAAGAGTCTCGTATGAAGACGGGGGCAAAGATTACAGTGATAGGGACACAGCCGAGGGACGTCAGGGGCACCAGAAGCTGGGAGAGGAAAGCAGTCCTGCCCCGGGAGCCTTGAGAGCGAGCCCGGCCCTCCTGGCCCCTTGCTCTTGTACTTCTGTCCTCCGAGCTGCGGGAGGACGGGTTTCTGTTGTTTCGAGCTCCCTGCCAGCCCGTCTGCTGCAGCAGCCGTGGTGGAACTAACAGCCTGGGTGGTACGGAGCCCGCAGGACCACGCAGCTGACCCCGCCGCTTCGTGTCCCAGTGCTCACACGTGGGCGCTGCCCGCGCGGGTGGATGAGTCAGCCTTACAGGGACAGGTGTCAGGGAGCCCACGGGCCAAACGATCCACGTCACCTTCTTCGGACTGAAAAGAGATCGTTGCCTCTGGCCCTCTAACTCCTCGTCTCGCTCTCTGTGTTTCACACTCAGCAGGAAATCGGGTGGCGACAACAAATTCTCTCCGTTCTTATCTTTAAAGTCCCCCCTCATGTCTGCTCTTAGGGTAGGAGGGGAACCCCCCGATGTCAGGCCCGGACCTGTTTAATGGCTCACATGTGTACTACCGCTTTGCACCACTTCCTTTTTTTTTTTTTTCCACTTGGCTTTTGGATAATTTCTGGAGGTTTCTGTCCTGTCTCAGTCACTCTGATTTCAGCACTGAGTGCTGGACACTTGCCTCATTTTTTTGAATTTATTCTCTCTCCACATCTCAAGGCTGCCCCGACGCGGGGTGAGACGCGCTCGGGCCTCTTCGGGCCTCGGCCCGCGGCGTCTCTCCCCTTCCTGAGCCCGTGCCATCCTGATTTAACGCCGGGCTCCTCCGTCCCACCTCCGGTGTGAGTCTCACGGCTGTTTATGAATGGCTGTATGATGGCAAGTAATGTCACAGTTCTGACGAGGATTCTCATCCCAGGTGATAACATAAAATATGACATGATGTTTTTATTGGAACTCCGTGCCCTGGAATTTAGAGGCTGTTTCTCCAACTCAATCAATATTTTTTTTCCGTATATGAAGCTTGGTCTTTCCTGAGTGACCCGTGCTTGCCACTCCACACTATTAAAAAAGCCATTGTCCTTGTCACTACTTGTTAACTAAGTCACGTGATGCCCCATGATGCTTTATAATGATTCTACATTTTTTAATTCTTATTTGCTCAACTAAATTATAAAACTGGAAATGTATAGGCCTCAAACCTTAGCTGGGGGGAACTTTGCTTAGACCTCTATGCTTCAGAGGGTCCCTTAAAGCAAGCACGCACATGTGCACACACACACACACACACACACACACACACACACGTAAGCAAAAACAAAATTATTATTTGCAAGTAACAGGCATGCCTCTTTTATTTGCAATCAGGTGCTTCATGCTGACATAGCACAGCACTTACCCATAAAGGTCCTCTGCCATTATTCACGCTATTAAGGCCTCGAGGAAATGCTTTCCCTGTCTCTTGCCCTATGTCCTTGAAGAAGAGATGATGCATCCGAATGGCTTGCTTTGTGAGTTACACCGACTGCTGACTTCGAACATGGGTGCTGTTTCAGAGCGCAGGGAGGATTGGAGCAGAGGAAGCGTCAGAAAAGACAGATTAACTGGTTTATCACATCTTTCCATTCCAATGCCTGAATGCATTAAATCATTGCATAATAAGAAGAGTTTTGCAGTACACACAGGAGTCCATTTTGTTTTAACTCCTGGCATCAGAGATATGGAAGAAGTAGGCGGGGACTGTAACATTTAAATGGTTTCTTTACTGATGTCTAACTTTTAAATAACTTTTAAATATCTAGATGTAGGGCACGTGGGCCTGGATTTGTTCTCCTGCCCTGGGCACTGCCAACGACAGGGGTGGGACTTCCTGCATGGTGGTAACCGTGTCTAGTGTTCTAGAACATGCCCTCAGTAGAGCTCAGGACTGCTCTCCGCTCAGGGAAGAATCAGAGCATGTTTGTCAGATGAGTCAAAGCTCAATACCAGAGGTTGAATCTCCTCGTACGCATGAGCACCTACTGTGAGATCTGCACCTGGAGAACCTGAGGGGTTCTCCGGGAGCCTCGGGAGGAAAGCAGCTCAACTCAGCTCTAGTGCCCGGCCGCCAGCAGATGGAAAAAGGTAGCAGGAAAAGGACTTTCAAGAACTGAACGGAGTCTTGAAGATGCCGTGTATCCCCAAAGGTGTTGTTTTTCCCTCTTGTGAGTAAGGGTGCAAATGAAGTGTCTCCCACAGAGAGGAAAGCAGAGCCCGTGGGAGTAACCACAGAGGAGTGCAGTGCAGGGGACCATGGGGAACCTTCTGCCAGTTCCGCATGTGTGCATCTCCACAGCCACGTGGGGACACCACCGCACACAGCCCAGCAGCCAGAGACCCCGATGGCCACCACCGCGGTTAAGGTACCAGAACGAAGTGGCCAGCATTCCCGGGAGGGGTTAGTGCGGGTGGAGATGATGCAGAAGCAGAGCTCCGGGACCCGTGGTTGCACGCATGTGTCGCATCGTAATTCCAGGAGAAATTTAGAAATGGTTTAATCACCTATGGGTATGTATTATTCAACCAATCCTCTTATCGTCATGAAATCCTAAACTAAGGACTTTGTCAGGCATAACCAAGAAAAGGGTCATGCTATTGAGAATTTTAGCAAAAATTCTGGTGCCTAGATTGGGTAATTCAAGAAAATATACTTTCTGCTGAAATGCAGGAGAAAAAAACTGAAATGAGAATAAAGCAGTTGCACATCTCCCAGGATCCTTTGTCGCGTCCTAGACACACAATCACCCCAGCCCCCGGCGAAAGCTGGTACCATTCCGAGCGACAAAGGACTGGCTGAGGACGCACGGAGTGTGACTACGGCGCCCCAGATCGCGGAGCTAGTAGAGGGCCCCCCAGGTTTCAAATTCAGGACGACCCACCTCGAAGACCTGAGGTTTGCACTTGGCACTCCACTTCTGTGCCAGCACTAACACGCACTGGAGACCGTGCGCGGAGGGCGTGACCAGCTGGCGCGTGAGCTTTCTATTACCCCTGCAGCAGGTTACCCCGAGGGAGGAGACGACACCAACGCACACTTGTCACCTTCAGGTCCAAAGTCAGTAGCAAGGCAGCACGCTTTCTGACGGTGCTAAGGGAAACTGCTTCCTTGACTGGTCCAGCTTCTAGGAGCCACTTTCTTTCCTTGTCTCATGCCCCGGTGTTCCATTGGCAAAGCCCCCCACTCACCTCTGCTCCGTCACCACCTCTCTTGTCCCTGACTTTGACCCTCCCAGATCCCCCTTGGAAGGGCCCTGGGGATTACATTGCGTCAACATGGACAATGCATCCCGGGATAACATCTCCATCTCCAGATCCTTACATTAACTTGATTCCGTCTGCGAAGTCCCTTTCACTCTGCGCAGGTCCTGGGGATTGGGATGGGGACAAATGCACAGGGTTCCGTTCCTCAGCCGCCCCCAGACCCGCTATCGATTGAGAAAAGCAGGCACGTTGTAAATGCTTGGCCTTTATTGAGGGCGGGCAGAGGGCGGGGCCTCCCATCGGCAATGAGGGCTCAGACCTACCGCCTGCCTTGCGGCCTGACTGCCTGACACAGAACTTGTGCTTCTGTGGAAGCAAAACAAAAGGCTCGGGGAGACAGCAGGGGAGTCGATGGAAGTGACGACAGGGGACGGGCATTGACAGACTCCGGCCTGAACGTGGTCAGAGGCCCGGCCCTTACGGCTCTGCCCGGGCAGAGTTTACAGGGCTCCCTGGGGTGGAGTAAGTCTGGGTGCGGGGAAAGGGGGAAGATGGTAGTCAAACGGTATAAACTTCCAGTGAGAAGACGACTACATTCTGAGGACATAAGAACAGCCCTGGGAATATAGTTAATAATACTGTATGATATATTTGAAAGCTGCTAAGAGAGTAGATCTTAAGTGTTCTCACTGTAAAAATGAAATGATAATTACGTGATGGGGTGGAGGTGTTAGCTAACTCTCTAGTGGTAATCATATTTCAGTATATATCCATCAAATCAACCTGTTGTACACCTTAAACTCAATGCCATGTCAATTATATCTCAATAAAACAGGGGGAAATATGAATTTCAACCCTGTTTCTACCATATTCTGTATGATTTTAAATTGCTCTACCTCCTTTGTCTAGACCTAATTCTCTCCTAAAAGTGGATATTACAGTAACACGTACCTTTTGGCATGGCTGTAAGGAGTAAATAAAATAATAGAACTAGTACACTGTCAATTCCATTTAAATTATAGCAGTTATTGTTATTGTTATTATTACTAAAGCCAGTAGTAGCACAACACAGTAGTATACACACAGACCTGCCTAATAAATATTTACTGGATCTAAAGGTATGTATACCGAAAGTATACATAAAATAAAAACTCCAAAAGACATTAGGTTGAATATTTCTTATTTGTATTTTTCCACCACACTACCCACAATGACAGAAAATTACAGATACTATTGAAAATAATTCTTCAAGCATCGGGACACATCTGAATCTATGTTAACAGAATGACATTGCTTTCTAGCACTCCATGGAAAATAAACTAATTAGAGGGAAGAAAGGAGCATAAAAGAAAAACATTCTTCAAACCTGACATGAGAAGAGAACTAGTCTTCAAATATTGATGGGGCTTTGGCCCCAGAGTCTCCCATGTTTTCATCTCAATTTCACAGCCTCGGGGAAATGGGGGCGGGGAAGGTGCATTGTGTATGTAGTGGGGTGGGGAGACCCTCCGGAGAATTTCAAGGTTGAGGGACTTGGTGTACTTAACGCTAGGTGGTCTGGAAGGTGTTCTCTGCCTCCTTTCTCTGGGTTGTAGGTGGTGGGTGGAGAGGGTTTTGAATCTGGAAGACTTAGAAGCAACGACGGTTTTTTAAAATGAAAAGGAGAGTTCGAGTTGCTGCACTCAGTCTAGTTCTTCAGCCTGCAAACCACAGAACTCACATGTTGTGAGAAAGGTTCTGCAAGGAACCAGAGGGTCAGCTTCAGATCCAAGACCTGGGAAGGGTTCTTAGACCTCAGTTTGGGGCTGGGTGGTCTTTTCTCCTGGCAGGTCTATGCCATTGATATGACACAGCTCTGATGTCTGTCTGTTCTCATGTGACATTCCCAGAAGCACAACCCGGCTGGGACAGCTGGCTCTGGGCCAGTGAGCTGACTGAGGGCAGAGCCCCGTGGCATAGAGGTGGCCACAGGAGAGTGGCAGCCAAGCCCCCAGCGTTTGCTGGTCTACCATGCGTCTCCTTCTAGGGCTCCCGGGAGACTTCAAGCAGGGTGGGGCTGGGGCTTTCCTCCATTGGAGAAGTGTCTTTGGCTCCAGAGAATTAAAAGCTGCAGGATAGGGCCCAGGACACAGGTGGCAGAGAGCTGGTGACATCCAGGCAGTCAGATAAAGGGATGAAACATCGAAGGTGTTTTCTAAACTGTCCAAACTAATTTGAGCTACGATTGTGAAGTTGAACTTCAGGACAGACACGAAGGAGAGCTAAAATAAACCATTCAAATCCATTCAAAACACAGGCAAAACTGTTGTGTCATTGAACCCTAATAGTACCACAATGAGAAAGGCCAATAGTTTTGCTTTATAAAAAAGGAAGTGATGTTGTAGGCAAACTTGGTTTTTATCCCAGCTCCGATGCCCCCACCTCCGACACCAGCCATGTGCTATGCTCTCCTGTTGAACTGACCCCACTGAAAGCTCATGCCACTCCCATAAATTTTTATGTTTAGAAATTCAATGGAGTTACAATGTACATATAATAAAGTACACAGATCATAATTGTAAACTTTACAATCGTAAAAAATAATTTTTGGCAAATGCGTGTTCCCCAGAATGTCATTACGTCCCACCATGCGATAGATTACTTCCATCACTCGGACCTGAACTATATACATGTTCCTTCACAATTATCCCCCGAGCAAACACTGTCCTCATTTTTATCACCTTATATGAACAGACCAATGCATTGATTAGGGGGGGGGGGGGCAATATAATTATTCTATATCCATCCATGCTATTTTATGAATCAACTATTCCTTTTTATGATTTAGTAGTATTCCAGTAAGAAAATATATCATCTGTTTTCTTCTTCTTAATTCATTCTTGTAATAATGAACATTTGAGCTCTTTCAACTAATTAAGAAGTAAGTTGCTATGAACATTTGTGTACAGGACCTTTCATTGACTCATGTAGTCTCTGCTGTTGGGTAAATATGTGGAAGTAGATTTGCTGGGTCATAGAGTAGATTGAATATTATAAAAAATTGCCAAAATGTTTTTCTAAAAGTGAATGTATTTTACATTCACACCAGCGAGAGCATCTAAGTTACTTCACAATCTCACACAATTTGGTATTGTCCATTTATACATTTTAACCATTTTAAGTGAATGTGAAATACTATCTCACTTAGATTTTAACTTACATCCCCTTATGAAAAATGGTGTTGAACACGTTTTCACGTGCTTCCTGGCCATTTGTATCTCTTTTAAGTGTATTTATAAAATTGGGTTGCTTGGGTCCTTGTTACTGATTTGCATGAGTTCTTTATATATTCGAGATACATGTATTTTTTCCAGATGTGTGCACTACAACCCCTCTCCCAACTTATTACTTTATTTAGCTTTCTTAATCATGTTTTTTAACCAGAATATTATTAAGTCAACCTTCTTTTTTTTATGGTTAGTTCGTGTGTGTGTGTGTGTGTGTGTGTGTGTATCCTAAGAAAAGTTTGCCCATCCCCTCAAAGTTATGAACATATTTTTCTATATTTTCTTCTAAAAATTTTACAATTTAGTTTAACATTTTGTGTTATTATCTTTCTTGAGTTAAAATGTCATGATTAAATGAGACATGGGCTGAGGTTAATTTATTTTTATATTCTAAAAGCTAGTTTTTCTATCACTATTTGTTCAACTTTTATTTTGCCCTCAAATTTGCCTTGGTACCTCTGTTAGAAATCAGTTTAACACCCACAAGAAACATTTCATGGATTTCTGAATGGTGTCAGAAGTCTTCAGAAGCACTATCTTTCACCAAAAAAACCTACGCTCTTTTCACTTGAGTTTGAAACTTTTAAGAGATGAAATTTTGTCTCTCTTACCAAAACATACATTCCACCAAAAAAAAGTTCATTAACTTCTTATTAGTTTCACCTGAATTAAATTTAGGTAGGAAAGAGAAACTCCTATATGTTTCTAGAAAGAAAAAAATAAAAGGACAGGCTGTATTCAAAGGGTGAAGAATCAGAAAGACATTAGATTTGTGATCAGTACCAGTGGAAGCCAGGAGACAGTAAAAAATGCCTTTGAATATCTGAAATAAAAAATATTTTGAACCTTGAATTTTATACTCAGCTCAAATATTAAATACATGTGAAGATTGATTAAAGACTTTCTAAAACTAATGAGTTCTTACCAATGGTCCCTTCTTTGCACTCAGCAGTAGAAAGCTACTGAAGAATGTGCCCCTCAAAATAAGAAACTAAAACTAAAGATGTAGAAAGTGTATAAAATAGGGGTGTCCAGCCCTTTGGCTTCCCTGGGCCACAATAAAAGAATTGTCTTGGGCCACACATAACATACACAAACACTAATGACAGCTCATGAGCTAAAAAAAAAAAAAAGTTTGTGCATATTTTCATAATGTTTTAAGAAAGTTAACACATTTGTGTTCTGGGCCACATGTAGCCCAGGGGACACAGGTTGGCGAAGCTTGATATAAAACAAGACACAGTAGGCATGAAATCCACAATGCAGATGATACCAACAGTTGGCAATGAGAATCCTAGGAAATTTGTTGAGGGCAATCCTTAGATCTCGTCTATGCAACTGAACTAGGAAATAAGTCAGGGAAGATGAGAACAGGTCACGAATTTCCACAATGCCCAATATATTTAAATACAGTGAAAAGTTCCACAGTTGGGAGAAATGTGAACTAACGAGTGATAACTTCCTAGATAATTACAATCAAGCAAGCAAAAAAGGATGAAATACTACACAGAAAATCAATATTATGATACAGTGTACTAAATGGCCCAGCCCTCCATCGATTTATATGGTCGTGATAATTTCAATTCTAAGTAATGACCTTTTAAAAAATCATGATATGTTTATAATAGAAGGAAGAGTAGAAACTGAGCTGCTGGTGGTAGGTACAAGGGAAGGAAATGTTAAAAAAGAATCCTCATTTTCTTCATACTGAGGGCACATGACGTAAAGCTTTAAACTGTAAAAGCATTGAGGAGACACGAAATGTTGTCACGTAAACACGGAGATAAATGATGTTGGAAGTGGTTATTCTTGGTGAGAAGAAAAAGGTTAGAGGGTGGTCGGGGACGATCGTTTCCATAACAGTACTCGTAGGTTGATTTTACTTTTTTCCTACCGAATTTATGTATACAGATAAAATTCTTTACAAAGAAAATCATCTTTTGTTTAAGAAGATGTCCTAACTTGACGACTCTGGAGGGACCTGACTTTAAGTGAGGACACTTCCGTAAACTAGCAGTGTTTCCCTGGGTGCCTGAGGGTGTCTCAGTTCCCTTTTCTGAAAAATAATGATAATTAAACTTATGTCACCATTTCATAAGGATGAACTATGAAGAGGTCACCATTCAGAGGCAGGTAGAAAAGTCTTTCATAAAGATTTTTCTTGGTAATAATCTGAATTGAAACCCTGTGAATTTCTTCTTCCGATGCAGACCCCTAGATCCCATCTCTAATCAAGAAATGCTGGGGGTTCCCTGGTGGCGTAGTGGCTAAGGCTTCGGCTGTCCGCGGCTGCGGCCTGGGTTCGATTCCCAGCCAGGGAGCCACCCACATAAAAAAAGAAAGAAATGCTCATTTCTGGTCTGTAGATCAAAGATCTGTACCTTTGATGAGGCTTTGGCTGGTTCTCACACCCACCATGGCCTCTGAAGCCTGGCTGGGGCACCGGGCACAGTGGTTTTCAAGCCCATGTCCTGTACTGAGCTATCTTGGCCTCTGTTTTCAAAGCTTCTGAATCAAGTCTGATGATTTCTGCTGCATACAAAACCTTTCACACTGGGCCTGCCATGGGTGGGCACTTGATAAATGTGAGTTCCCTCTCCCTCCATGAATCAACTTTGTCTCTGATATAAAATTATCTTGGCACATTACAGAATCAGAGAGTTAAAATAAAGAACTCCAGACACTAAATTGAATCCGGCTTCAATTGTGCGAACGACCAACAGCTGCTTATTGAGCGCCTGATGTGTGCCCAGAATTCCGTTCGATGCTGTGAAGAAAATTAGCATTTTAGGAACAGACATGTATGCCAGGAGAGGTCATCTAGACAGAAGGCATCAATGCAACGACATTTCAGAATCAGAGGGTTTCTAGTGAAACACTCCCATCCCATAGAGAAAGGGACAAAGATCTGTGGTGTGGAGATTTCCTCAGAACTACAGTCCGTAAATGAAAAATAACTCAGGCGGAGCAATTCATAGAGCACTATTCTTTTGAGTATAATGGTGATTTTCAATTTTTTTATTATTATTATCAGCTGAAACATTTCTTCGAAGCATATAAGACACCAAAGCTCTATAATAAGAGCAAACCATTTCTTTTGAGGTAGCATTCAGATATCCAGTGACACCAGTGTCCTCAAATAGCACGTTCATCACAGAAGGGACGTAGAAAAGAAACCGCAAAGGAACTACAAAAGTGAGGACGATGTATTTAAAAGAATCTCTTCTCTTGCATGAAAGGTGACAGACTATACCAGAAGGACTCATTTGCATCACAAAACTCTAGCAGAAAGGAGCCAGGCTGCGCCAACGTGGTGTCACTCACACTTTTTCGTAAGCTCCAGGTCTGGGCCTGGGTCTGGGCCTGGGTCTGGGCCTGGGTCTGGGCCTGCGTCTGGCCACACTGGATCAGCACGAACTTGTCAGTCAAAGAAAACTACCCGGGGTACCAAGTGCCCCTTCTCTTCTCGGTCTTGAGCCTCGGGCCGGCGCCTGGGCAGTGGGGGACACTCTGGTTGGGTGAGAACAAGGCCGCCTGCTCCCCTGTTCCTCCAATCCCCTTGGCTAGCAGGAGGTGATTACACTCATCACTGAGCTCTTGCAGAAACTAAGTGCAAGGAGGAAAGGGTCTCTGAGACAGCAGTGCCCAGGGTGAGCCTCCCTGCAGCTCCCCAGCGTTAACACTTAGAGTCGTTTGCACATGGGAACACTGAGCGTGGACTCCTCCAGGATTATGAGTTCTATTAATATTTGTCAGTCAAATAAAAGAACAATTGGGGGGAAAATTGCATCCAGCAAATCTATTTGAAACGAATGAGAGTGGAGCGGCAAATAATAAAGAAGAATGTAGGCAAATACAGAAAGAGACTGTGACCATTCTGCTGCTAATAGGTGCCACAGGCCGTTCATTACTGATAAATGCAGAATAATGATGTCCTTAATGAGTCTTTTCATGCACAAATTCATCATAAAAACAAGAGGATGAGGTAAAACAAAACATCTTGGAATCGCACGGAAAGCCAGGATAACTTCAGGGCTCCAAAAGAGCTGCAGATGTCAGACACCCTTCTGGAAGTTTCTCCCTTGTGTTTCTAGGCAGCTCCCCTGTTTAATAGCGTTTCTTCTCCTACCACAGAGGTAAATTTCAGCCTGCCATGCCCTTGGCGGCACTTGGAAGAGCCCGGAAGCGGAAGTGGGGCCGTCCTGGGCTTATTGAACCCTGAACACTAAACGCTCTTAATGCGACGTTTCCCTTTGTCATGTTGTCTGAATCGTGGGGGTCTACACTCTGCCTAGGAAGGACCCGTGTTGTGCAACACCTACTGGAAGTTAAGCAAACCTGATACATAGGGTTGGCATAGGCAAGGTAGGGTGACCCAGAGTGGAGCTCCCCCCAAAAGCATTTTAAAGCCGTTCACAGTTGTTACTTCGCCCATCCCAGCCAAGCCGCCATCATTTCACCACGAGCCTTCTGCAACAAGCTCCCAAATTCTCTTCCTGACCTCACTCTGTCCACCCTAGAGTCTAACCTCCACCCTCCAGCCAGAATCGTCCTTGTAAAGCACAAATCAGAGCAGGAATGAAGACCGGTGTGTGCATTTTCACCGTAGGTAAACCCTCGCCTTGGTCGATCGGGTCCTGTGGGGTGCAGCCCTGGCCACTGACTGCATTCTCGCCTCCTGTCATTCTCTCCCATCTGCCACACGTCCCTCTATTCCTGAACACGCAGGTCGCTGCTACCTCCGATCCTCCTCTCTGGTCTTCCCTCTTCGTGAAACACATTCTTCCCTCTCCATCCCCTCACCTTTATGGCTTTCTCATCATTGAGGTCTCAACTCAAGTGTTTCCTCACCAGTGATACCTCACTTGGCTACCCTAACTAAAGTAGTGACCCCAGCCCATGTCACTCTGCCTCAGGATCCTGAGGGTGTGTGTGTGTGTGTGTGTGTGTGTGTACATGTGCGTGCTGTCCAGAATTTCCCATTTTCCCAAACTGTCTCATGTATTTGTTTATTATCCATTTTATTCATGACTATAATCCCAGCATTTAGAATGGTGCCTAGCCTATAATAGTTGCTCATTAAATACTTGTTAAAGGCAAGAATGCATGAATATATGAATAAATGAGATTTGGTGAAAAAAGGAATTGGGGGTGAGATCAATTTTGGAGCAAGGACACCTCACCTCGGAATTGTACCCAAAATGGTTGCAGCAAGGAAGCATGGCAAGCATTCTCGGAGGGAAGTTGCGGTTGGAAACGGGTGGATGCCGCTGTCATGTGCCATGATATAATCCCCTCCACCCTTTCAACTTCTCGTGGAACATTCCAAAGGGGTAAGAATTAGGAATCTGGTATAGAACAAGCAAGTTCAGACCCGTTGGGGGTTCAAATCTGCAAACACCGGACACGGGGTGGAGCATTTCCTTTACCCCGAACTTTCTTCCAGAATGCAGGTAGTGTCTGAAATGTGTCACATGAAGAAGAGGAGAAACACAGAGGCATTGCCCTCCAGCACTTCTCTGTCCATCAGCTTTTAAGGAGTTCTTGAAGACTTGGCAATTTTCCTCTCTCACCATTAACGGAACATCTGACATCTTTGGAAGAGACCTAGACAGGGCGTGGCTGTCAAAAGAGGTGCATACCACCCCTAAACGGGGAGCCTGGGGCCTGGCCAGGGGCAGCCCAGCCTCAAACAAATCAGCTCCCGATGAGATCAGCCTAAGTGGGAAGTGGCTCCCTGAAGGCCACCTTATGCTGCACGCCATCTGGCTCCCCGCACACCCTTCCTTGCTGAGCTTTAGTTTCCGAACCAGACACACGGTCACAATCACGCCTTACTTCCTTTTATGCATCCTGCTGTGTGAACACAGAAGCTTCTGGTAATTAAGTGTCTACTTTGTGAACAACGGCAAGGAAGCTTTCCACACACAACCACCGTTCTAATGGCTGAGGCTGCAGCGGGGAGAATGCCAGGATTTCAGAGCCCTGGGTACACCCGGGTCACGAGGGCACCGACCATCAGCTCTGGAAGCAGGCCTGCAGTGCAGACCGGGGCTCTCGGAGTTTGCTGCGTCCTCACTCGGCCTCTTACTACCGGTGAGCCCCTGAGTCATTGCGCAGGCTCTGGGAGCCGGTCCCCCACTTCCGCATCCGCAAAAGGAGAAAACCACGTGACGCGGAAGTAAATCAGTATGGTAAAACACACCTCTAACAAATAACTCCAGTACTTGAAAAATCAAAAGGTTTTCCGTATGTTTTTGGTAATCTCCCATTTATCCTTTAAAAAAAAAAGGAAGACTTGATAGTGTGGACGGCACCGTGTTTCTGCACCCAAAAGCTGCAGCTGGGGGACCTTGAGCGAGATGTGCCAGGGTGTCCGTCAGCCGGGGGGAGGCGTGTGAGCGCGGCCCGCTGGGAGCTGGCGGGGCTTGTTTCGAGAGGGAGGGCTCGGGCTGCCCCCACGCCCTGCAGCTCTCTATTTTCCTTCCTCTCGCTGGTGACTCTCAACCCAATGCCAAACAACAGGTGCCATTCATCATGACCCTTGCTCTATTGTCCCTTTTATACGAGAGCTATATTTTTCTACACCTGGCCCACTTCACTCGTGTGTCACCTGCCAACCTAAGAATACATTTGAGTGCTTACCCCAACTTTAAAGGGTATTTGATAACGTCAGCCTGGTTGAATCCATCAACGTCTCACCAGGAAGAAAGGTATCATCAACTATTTTTAAGGAGGAGAATTTACGTTGCCCAAATGATGGAAAGATGGATGGAGAAGTTGGACGGAAGGTACGCAGGAACTCTGAATTATTATGAGATTTAACTATTTCAAAATAAAAGGTTATAAGGAAAAACAAGGTCTGGACAATAGAGAAATTATTTCAGTAAAAGAACTCACCTTGGCAAAAGTGTTTTGTTCATTTATTGTGGTTAGAAAGGCAACTCTCGGCCCCGAGTTTTAGAATGAGCACGCTTAAGGACTCTGAGACTTTCACGATGACACTTCAAAGGCTTGTCCTTATGTTGATGCAGACATTTCATAGAGGACATGCTGCTACCTTCCTCAGAACCAAAACTTATCGACGGTCAAGGCTCTGGGTACCAGACTGGTTTTGACCCTACTAGCAGAGCATAGACGTGACTGAGGTTTATGCGGACACTCAATTATATTTCAAAGCCCTGGGTGCTTTTTCAGTTACAATTTCTCCAACCTGTGTTGATGGATGGATAAAGATTTTAAATATGTGAGGGTCTGGTCTTTATTGGGGGGGGGGGGGGGCTTTTGCCAAGCATCTACAGAAGCCTTCTCCAGTTTCCCCACTTCACTCCAGCTTCTTAGCGAGGTTTGGGAATGCTCCTGGGCATGTTATGAAGCAGGCAGTAGAGGATTGCCTCCTTCTTTCGCACGCTTCATCGCCCCACAGATACCTCGCCCTCATTTCACAAGAGAATGCTTTTTCTAAGTTTCCTAGTCCATGGGTCAAGGGCCATCAGGGAAAACAATCATTTGGGACCACTGATGGGGAACTACTTTCTCTCATAGGGCATTTTATAGGTAGTGGACCATCATAGTTTAATAAAAATCGAGCAGGTTCAAGACTTCTTAATAACTTAAAGGTTCAGAACGATCCGTTAGTGTAGGGGTCAAAATGCAGCACATGGAAAGAAAACTATTCCTTTTGAGGAGGAGAGATGGGATCAGCCAGAAGGTAGCAATCCAGACAGCCAGAGCAGTCTATGCTTCCCACCTAGGCGAGCAAAGGTCTTCTTGAATTGAAAAAAAAAAAAAAAAGTGCCCCTGGCTAGCCCAGGGATAGAGCTTGGCTTCAGCACCAGTCTCTCATTGGCAGAGGAAAGGTAAAGAGAATGATAAAAAATTTAAACATCAAGGGGCTCTCACCAGATGTGCCCTGGACTTGCGCTTTGTAGCCCTTTTACGTTTTGTCCAGATCCCTGATACCCCACATCCTGCAAGACTGCACCCATTTGCTGTGAAACTAAACGACACCACGGAATCATTGAAATGTGGTGGTACCACCTACCGCTCATAAGACACGAGCACGTGCAAAGAGAGGTGAGGGGACTACTCCAGCCAGACGTCAGGTAGTGACTGTCTTCCATGCTTAACACTCCAGGTTTCCTCAGGCTTGAACGGTGTCCAAGGCTCCATGCCCCCCACACCACCTCCCCAGAACACGAAGATATTTTCTTTCTGAATTAGTTTAGAGATCCTTTTCAGAGGGAGGTTCCAGACTCACAACACCCACATGCAAAAGTCTGAGAATAGGTTCATGAAAAATGATTCAAACAGAAATTTTGAAGACAGGGCAAGACCAGTAAGTTAGGTCAATTATATGGTCTTGGAAAGTAGAGTCCAATATATGCCTCGAAAACTAGGAGAGACTCGGTAAGCCAGAAAAGGCAGCCATCTGAAATGAGATGCAGGTAGATATTTAAGAAGGAGGTCACGGGGGTCCTCCAGGAGAAACAAGAGGGTGGCAATGAGGGACAATACCTAAAGGACAATTTCTGCAGTTTGAGTTTTTGAGTTTCGGAATATGTGGCCTAATGGGTTCTGTTGGTTTGTTGGGTTTGTTGGTTCTCTTGGTTGTTTGTTCTCTGTGTTATAGTTTATTCTCCTTATCCAAGAACAGAGTTGTAGGAATCACTCTAATGAATATCAAGATTGATGCTAAGTATATAGCAAATGAGACAGCACAGTATTGGCACAAAGGCAGGTAGGATAGAATAGAGGCAGAGTCACACAGATAGGAACATTATATTTATGAGTAAGATAGAACTGTAGACTCGTACAGGGAGGACTTTTCAATAATTTATGCTGGGTCGAATCAACATTACCTTGATTCCTGTTTCAAACTACATACAAAACGATGAATCCCGGGTAAACAATCAGTCCTCTAGAAGACAACATTTGATAATATCCCCATGACTTGGAAGTAGGCAGAGGCGTGGTGATGGAAAGAGAACTCACACTGGGTCGTGAGCACACAATGCAACACACGGACAATGCACCATAGCATTGTACACCTGCAACCTATGTAGTTCTTGCTAACCAATGTCACCCCAATAAGTCTACCAACAAAAAACTTTATTTACAAAAAAGAGTAATCATCACAAGGAAAAGGCTGACAGACTAGATTAGATGAAAATGAAGAGCCTCTGTTTATCAATCAACACTATTAAGGGAGTGTAGGACTAAGTCAGAGAACAGGCAATCTTTGTGATCTGTAAAACGAGCAAGGAGTCATGTTTAGAATACGTGTGTGTGGATATACAAACATATATTTTATAGTATTATATTATAAGAATATATGCATATATGATATGCAATTAAAAGTATTTAGATACAGTCCAAATGAATAATACATAGATATATAGATAATAAAAGCGTGATTATCCAGCTGTGTAGTGTGGTTTTAGTGTCGTTTGGTTGTTTAATTATTTAGGGCTCATTTTGTTTTGTTTCTTTGTTTTTGTTTGACTAATGGCAAAGATTTTCAATGTTTTTCCCTAACCATTTTAAAAAGTGAAATGTGAGAGGAGCTTTAAAGACGTTCCTCGACTCTTATTTTCCTTGCTTATTTACTTATGCACCATCCGATCATCCTAAGAAAACCACGTCTCTCTCCTTACAGTACAAAGGAATTGCAGAGACTGATATTTTAAAAGATAGACGAACGGTTCGACTCAGTGCTTTAATCAAACAGTTTGACTGGGCAAGCTTCTGATAGTGAACATTTTGCTTTTATACAGAAATTGCCTCTGATTTGCATTTAGTCCACATGCAACCCTTTTTGCCATGCTTCACTTTCTTGTAACTCTCTCACCTGCATTGTTTTATTTTAAGTATAGCTGGTGAGTAACATTATATTAGTTTCAGGTGGATAACATAGTGATTCAACATGTGTACACCTGATGATGTGACCACCGCACGACGTCTACGAGTCCTCGGTCACCATTCAAAGTCATCACAACGGGATTGACTACTTCCTTTCTCACCCATTCCCACCACCACCCACCCCTCTGGCAACTACCAGTTTGAACTCTGTGCCTCTGAGTTTGTTTTGTTTTGGTTGTTCATTTGGTCCGTTTCGCTTTGTTTTAAATTCTACATGTAAGTGAAATCAGACGGTATTTGTCTTTCTCGGTCCTACTTCGCTGAGCGTGCTACCTTCTAGGTTCATCCACGTTGTGTAAGCGGCAAGACTTCACTCATGTCTGCGTCTTGCTCGGACATATTCCGCTGTACCCACGTACCACATGCTCTCTAGCCATTCAGCTGTAGGCGGGCACGGAAGTCCCTTTCCTACCTTGGCTGTAAATAATTGTAAACATAAAGATGCATATATCCTTTCAAATTAGTGCTTTGGATTTCTTCAGATAAATACCCAGAAGTGGAATTGGTGGGTCATACGGTAAGGTTTTGTTTGTTTGTTTGTTTGTTTGTTTCGCGGAAACTCCATCATGTCTGCGCCAACTTGCATTCCCACCAACAGTGCATGAGAGTTCCCTTTTCTCCACATCCTCACCGACACTTCTCTTTTTCTTTATTTTTATTATTTTCATTAAATGTCTTGAGGTGACATTGATGAGTAAAATTGTATAGGTTTCAGGTGCGCAATCCCGTAATAGGCGCACGGCCTCCACGTGTCGCGTGCTGCCCCCACCGTCCACTGTTTGTTGGCATTTTGATCGCAGCCACTGTGACAGGCGGAAGGTTTGCCAGGTCCTCTGCTTTTGACACGCCCGAAGCAGCTGCCACTGCCTTCCTTCCTCCCTCTATAGCAAGGACACATTTCCGTGACGGCTGGTCAGTGGGACATTTTAACCGTGGGTATTGGGCACTCAGCTGTCTGTGATCGCCCTGTCAATGTTGTACGTGACTTTTAGGGCTCGTGTCACTAAATATTTTTATTCTCAGATGATGTTGTACAGACACGCTTTGTAGTGAACTATAGTAGAAATAATTTTTATACAAGATCAAGAGTTTATTGCAGAATTTCTTTGCCTGTTTGCTCACTTTTTAAATGAGTTTTTTTTAACTGTTTCAAACCCTGTAATTAGAAAAATCCAGAAATGTGTCCCAGACAATTTCTATATAGTTACATAGTGATTTATGTGTAAGAGAATTCATTATAATTATAAAGGCAAATAAACAAAAACATTTTGTATATTAAAAATTGAATAGTAGGTTATAGTATGCTACATCCAGATGATTGAATACCATCCATATATTACAAAACACTTAAAATTATTGACTGACGTAAGAATACCCTTGAAATATTATTTTTTTTAAAAAAAGTCAAATTACAAGGCAGTACATAAAAATGTAGTTCTTACTTGGAAAAATGAAATGCCTTTATATATTTTTAATGTATACCAAGATATTATTAGTGCTTTCTTTAAGTGGTAAAATTATGCCCATGTTTTCACTCTCTTCTGAAGTCATCTCCCTATTTTCTCAATTTTCAATAATAAATGTGTGTTCACTTTAACGAGAATGTAAAAAATAAAGAACTGTTTCCTCTAAGAATCGTGTCCACATGTGGAAAATCAAATAGCCTTGGCTGGTCCCCACACCCACTGAGGTGACAACTATGAAAGAAAAGAAACAGGGTGCCAGTGACGACGCAGAGAAACTGGAACCCCCGTGCCCGGCTGGACGCAAACTGGCACAGCCGCTGAGCAGAAAACAGCACGGGGGTCTCTCAAACAATTAGCAGCCTTACAGCATGACCGTCTGATCCAGCGATTCCACTCTGGGCACCGACCCAAAGGAATTGGAGGCAAATCGCAGTGGCTATTTGCACACCCACGTCCTTCGAGAGCTATTTCCAATCACAGCCCGAAGGTGGGCGCAGCCTGCGGCTCCCCCGTGGGAGGGCGGACAAACAACAGGTCCTGCCCGCACGCGGTGGGACGTCCCTTCAACTCGAAGAGGAATGAGACGCTGACACCTGTACCACGCAGATGGACGTGCGGACATTATGCAAGAACCGTCACCAAAGGACGAACACTGAGCGACTCCACACACATGAAGGACCTGGAGCCGTCAGATCCCTAAAAGCAGGACATGGGTGCTTCTCCCAGGGCCCAGGTGAAGGGGGCACGTCGGGAATTGCTGTGTAATGGAGACAGTCCCGGATTCCCAGGCTTAAAACTTCCAGACGCGCAGCAATGTGCACGTACGTAAACCCCACACCGTCCCCTGTAAGTGGGTGAGGTGGCCCACGGTCCCGGAGGGGCAGGACAGCAGCTCTCCTTTGCGTGGGTGCTCGCTGCTGTTGCCGTCTAAGGGACGGCTGGGCGGAGCAATTCGGGCCTTTCGGTGTGCACCGTGGTCGGTGTGCACGCTGGGAGTCGGCCCGGTGCCGTCGGGGACGCCTCCCTTTCGCCGGTTCACGCCCTAGCTCGGTGCCGACCCACAGAACCGCCCTGGCTCTGTGCTCTCGGGGCCCGTCGCCACCACCACCATGTGGCCGATGTGGCTGAGAACCTGCCTCTGTATTACATTTGATCACTGACTTGACTCTAAGTCGCCACACGTAGCACAGCCAGCCACGAACATGTTAACGTTGTTCTAGACGTTTCTGCCCCCCACGGAGCTCACCCCGCTTGGGGGACGTCCGAGGGAGCCAAAGCGAAGCCCACCCGCCGGTTCCCGCGGGGCCCCGGGGACACGTGCCCTCAGCAGTGCACCTCCTCCCGCCCGCGTCGGGAGCCTGCACGTGATCGCCTTGTCACCGCTGGGCTCCGGACATTTGTCACTGTGAAACACGCGATAAGCACTTCCGCACGTTTCCGATTGTTATCTGTCACCGAGGCGGCGGGGTCGTTGGTGAATCTCAAGCCAAGACAGTTTGAGTAATTTGGGGGTAACTGCAGCTTCTCAGCCCTCGTTAGCTGCTGCTGGGGTGCCGTTTCCGTGCCCAGAGAAGTCAGAGGTGGGTGGCCTGATCGCGGGACCAGACCCTCATGGAGGGCAGTGTGGCAGCGCCGCAAGGACAGGCACCGGGACCGGGCGGCTCGGGGCTCCACGCCGCTCACGCCTCACCGCCGTCACCCTGAGCGCAGAGCGCCCACTCCCACCCTCCTCCGGGGCTACGGGAAGACTCTAATGCGTTTCGGGTAATGAAGCCTGGAGGATAATGATCATCAGTTGGTGGCATCTTAGAAATTGCCACCTCCAGGCCCCCTGCTCTTCCTTTCACCACCTCAGCGTCACCTCTGCATCCGTGTGGCTGGACCAGAACCGAAGGAGGTTGTAACCGCCCCCCCCACTGCCTCCTGAGGAAGGGTCCCCGTGAACTTGGCCTTCAGTTTGCTCGGGGGAAGGCAGGTGTTGCAGGGATAGATCGCTAAATCATTTGCTTAGTTGCAAGAAAAATTGCGGTCTTTGTTGGCTCTTTTATTTTGTTTAACTTTGTATTTGGGGCCTGGAAGTGGGTTGTGGGGGAAGAGAACCCAAGACCTGAGGGATGAGCCCAAAAAGCTGGACTTGGGTGGAACAATGGTAAGGCAGGGCTGGGGGACCCCCCACCCAGGATACCCAAGCAAGGACTTGAAGACTAGAAACACCTCATGGATTCTAAAGTTGTTAGCTGCCAAGCACCTGAGGCAAACGCCATGAGTTCTCAGGAAGAACCTGCTTTGCTCATCAGAACTTTTCTCCTGAGCGGAGGCTTGTCAGGAGCTCAATAAGCAGCTCGATTCTGCATCTGTATGAATGGGGGACTCAAACAGTGCCCACGATGGCACACATCTGGGCTCCCCATTCAGCCACCCATTCAGCCAGACTTTGCATCAACCCAAACTGATTGAAATTCCTTCCCTGAGCCTCTCATCGTGTGCGATACCACGAGGCCCAAAACGGCGTGATAGCTTTGTCCTCAAGCATCTTACGACGTGAGAGGAAGTATTGGCCTCATTTCACTGACGGGACAAGGATGGCCTCAAGGCTCAGCGGCTTGGAAGCACCAAGTGATGACTCCTCAGCATCGGCCGGGACTCGGAGCTGAGGTTTCGGACACGTGGAATCACAGTGTGACACTCAGAAAGTCGAATGAAGGACCAGAGGAAGGACAGACGGACCCTTCCACAGTCGGCACAACCAAGTACGATGACAAGGTGTCACTGGAGCCGGCTGCTGCCGACGCTGTGCGGTTGATGCCCGTCTCTGTCTGCTCCCTTGGTACCGAAACAGCAGCAGCAGCAGCAGGAACAACACGTGGCAGCTCTTAGCCCAGACGCCCTCCTCCGGCTTCGCCGACACTTCCCGTGTGGTCGTGCGTGGAGGCTCTGGCTGGGGAGGCCGAGCGGCAAGCAGACCCGCTCTGGGCCGCTCCGTGAAGTCCCACTAAAGGAACGCAGTGGGCCCTCCTGCCCATTCCCCACCTCCGTCACGGGGAACAGGTAAACCAACTCAAAGACGTTCGTGTACAGCATGAACCTCTGTCCCTCCCAGGTATGTACCTATTTCTTTGTCCTAAGTTTTGATGCCACGACCTCTGCTTTCACCTTCAGAACCCTGTCCGTCCTTGAGACCCGGCACAAGCCCTACCTCCCTCAAAAGTCCTTGGCTGACAACACCAACCTGCAGTAATGCTCCAGCCTAGGAACACTTTGCTACTCATGTCACCGTGTCACCTATGTCAAAGTGAAGGCCTGGAGCCCACTCCCTTGGACACTAGACCCCCAATGTGTCCCTGAGGCTTCCCCATAGAACCCTAGGTCTCTGCAGAGCAGGCTGTGTGCGTGCAAGTGCGTGTCTTTCAGATGGAGGAGCGAGGTGACAGAAAGCATACACTCAGGTGCATGAAAGAAAATAACCAGAGAAATGCCGTTATCCCAACCAACTTCACCCACTTACAGGAAACCATTTGCCTGCTGTTCGACGGCACAGAAACAGAAATGCATTATGTTCAGTGAAGCCTACGCTACTCCACGATGACCACAGGACATGAAAAATATGATAAACATAAACCTCCCCTTGTTGTATACAAAGCCTAAAATAAATTGTGGGGGGCTAAAATCATTGGGTCACGGGTATAAAATGAACATGTGTCAAAGACTCTATTTAGTTCACTAGTGAACGAAGGGACTGGAAAAGATGTTAAACCTGTTTAGGTGAGAAGTCAAAGAATCACAGATTTACATGAAATAAAAAAGAATCTCGACGTGAACCTGCAAAAACTGGCCTATCCCGAGGGCAGTAATCAGCAGCCTTCCACGGGACACAATTAATTTGCTCAGATCTAGGCCGAAGCATTTGCGTTGCTACCAGGTTTGTACAAGTTGACGTCCCTCTTCCCAGAGTTTAGCCTAATCCAAGGCGGCGGCTCACAGGCTGGTAGATCCAGACAATCCATCATCCCATGCAGGAAGCAGCCGCTCGTCTTAGCTCATCCCAGAGCCCTAACCTTTCCTCTCACTGCCTGTTTCTCCCACGTACCTCACCTCGTCTCGCTCCATGATTTGCTCATAACGTCTCCGCAAACAGGTAACCCTTCGTTGCCTCTGAGGCCTTGGAGATGCTCCCCCCGCCCTGCCTTCCACGCTCTCCCCCGTCTTGTAGCCCGTCTTCACCTACCTGCTCGCCTCCTTCCCTTCCGGCTCGCATCTCCCAGGTCTTTCCCACAGAAGCCTTCCTCCTTGACCTCCCGAATTGGAGAGGCTTCCTGGTGGGTGGCTGGGTGGCTGGGTTGGTTTTGCACATTCCTAATGCTACCTAGTGCTAGATGCTTGCGTGTCACATTGGTGAGCTCAATGGGGACAGAGACCAGGTTAAGTGAAAAAGAAAAAGAAAAGAATAAAAGAATGAATGAACGTAACTCCGCTTCTACACCGTCCTGTGTCGTGAGGGAGCAGTCCCCCGCCCACTCCCAGGACCGGGCGCGTCCCGCAGGAGAGCTATAGACAATGACAAATGGGCCTGACGAACAAATCAGTGCTTTATTAAAAAAAATTATTTGGCAATTTCCACCTCTGACAGCCTTCTGTGCTCATGAAATACGCTCCCAAGCAGTCCATGATAAGAATCGTGATGGAAAAAAGTATTTAGGAGTTGATTTAAAATCAGTGTGTTTCATAGGGAAAAGCAGACATCTTAGGCCTCGTGAAAACAGTAAAAGTTAAAATAATAAATGCAAATATGAGGTTGGCATATACTGGTGAGCAAGACTGTCAGTTAATTCAGTAAATATTTATTTCCTTCTGATACATACACTGCGTTCTTTTGGGGTATTTGTGGAGGGGCTTGATAATGAGCTATTTATTTCATTATCATCTAAAAACACACAGAGGCACATGTGAAATGCAGCCACCTAATTAAGGAGGAATAAACACTATCCCAGCCGCAGAGCCTCCTACCCACCTGACCTCCAATCCCGTGTCAGGCCTCGCCAAAGGCACTTGGAAGCTCTTTAGCGTGTGTACCATATGATGCTCACGTGGGAGACAGAGCCACTGACTCATTAAAGTGCACTAATTATTCCACAACTTTGAAAGTGAGAACATATGGGAACTGTTTCCTTGTGAGTGTTTCTGCTTCAAAAACAAAGTGCATGAAATTATTATTTTTCATAATCTAGGTCGTTTGCAAATGGGCTTCAAAGCTCACCAAATACACTAGGATTAAAAATGCTTAATTCACCCCTGGTCAGAGACGGTGTGATAGTCACTTCTTCCTTGCCTGTCCTTTATTTCCATTGGCCCTTCTCCCACTGAGCCGTGAGCACTCCCACCAAGACGAGCACAACTAAATGAAAAGTGAGGTATTCTGACCACTCCCACAGACGTCGGGTCAACACAGTGTGAGCAGCTGGCGAGATGCTTTCTCTGTGCTCCTGAACGGAGCAGCTGCTTTGGTGCTGTGAGGACGTGGCCTCTAAGGGCACACAGCCCGTCTGCAGTGGACACAGCCGAGAGGAGCTCAGGCAGGGAAGAGAAGACCTTGAAGGATGGCAAGGGACTCTCTCAGAGAGGGAGACTTCACGTCTTTATTCCTGCGGCAGGAACCAGCCTCTGGCTTCTCTAACAGAAGGAAACAGCCTCAGACCTGGGGCCCACAGGTGGCCGTAGTGAAGGAGCCTGTCTTTCACAGAGGCCCCCGCATCCCCAACTAGGCTGGGCTCCTTGGAGACGGAAGCAGGTCCCAGGCGCGCAGAGCTGAGCTCGTGCATGGGCCGTGATGTCTACCTGGATATTAACCATTCCCTGATTAGTGGGATTTTTATTCTCTTGCCTTTCTGTATATATGACCTTCATGCTGGCCAGCTTGTGTTTGTCTGGGGGCAGAAATGAGAATGTTCTGGACAGAAACAGAATGCAAAGAGAAGGAACAAGATGACCCATGGCTTTGGGCATGCAAAAGTAAGACCGTGCGCTGAGACAAAGGTCCTCGACCCAGGCAACGGTCCTGCGAGCAGGTTTTTCCAATAGAGCTCGCCCCGCTTGGGCCGACGAACAAGCACGTGTAAGGGCCCCGCTGTCAGAGCTTCCTCCCGCACCTCAGCAGGGAGATCCTGCGCCCGCAGCGGCCGCGTGCTGATGGCAGGTGCGCGCTGTTGGGGCCCGAAGGGCGCCCCGCAAACCACGCGCCGAAGGTGTCACCGCCGGGACGGCACGTGGACGAGGGTCACTCTGAAACGGCCTCTGCAGACTGAACCCAGTTAAGACGAGGTCATTAGGGCGGGCCCTGATCCAGCATAACCGGGGGCCTTATAGGGGCCGGCCACGTGGGGGCCCAGAAACACATGAGAACGCCACGCGAACACACGGACACGGGACGCGGTGCGCAGGGCCCCGGGCGACAAGCGAGGAAGAGCAGGCGCTGCCCACCGAGCCCAGAGGCCGGAGGAGGCAGGAGGGGTCTGTCCCGTGGTGTCAGGGCAGCGTGGCCGTGCGGACACCCTGAGCTCGGGCTCTGGCCTCCCGGACTACGTGTCTGAGCGGCCCAGGGCGCGGCACTTGTTTAGAGGAGCCCGGTTAACCGGGACGAGCACTGGGAGGAGGTGGGAAAGGGAACGACAGGAGGGAGCCCCGGGCGAGTGTGGGCTTCCTTACTCCTCCTGCCTGGAGGACGAGGGGACACCAAGACGTGTGGGGGTGGGGGGACCTCGAGCCAGGCTCCTCAGGGAACTGGGAAGAAGCCACGTCCCAGAGGTCGCAGATGTCCTGCACCAGCCTGGGAGGGAAGGCTGAGAAGATAAAGCCGTGTGTGAAGATGGGACACCAAGGCCCTGGGGGCCTTTGTGCCACCGCCAAGGGTCAGCGAGTGCCGGAGCCGATGGGGTGTCACATTAGAGTTCCACGTTTGCCTGGAAGTGCCCATCGGCGCTCCCGTGTGTGTCCTCCCCGCTTGGCTGACAGGTTTGTTTTGAAGGACAGGGGACGTCCACTCCCCATCTCCCAGGGAGGGAGCCATCGAACAAGTGGCCTACGCCGTGGCTACTCGCCCTGACGTCACACTTTCCATTAGCTGGGTCACCCCGGCGTGGTACACACACCCCGCCTCGGGGCCACCTCGCCTCACTGTAACAGTCTCTAGATCGTTCTGCCACTGGTTGAACACCCGAGGAGACCAGCTATGTTCAATCTCCTCTTTGCTTCGTTCATTCGAGAAACAAGTAAGATTCTGACGAAGCAAGAGTCACCCCTTCGGGTATTTGAGATGCAAACGGTGCATTCCCACACCGAGGTAAACAGTCTGTTCACAAGGTCAGAGCTCCGCGCACGGCACGTTTCCCGGGCGCCGGGAAGGGGCTCCGAGAGAGGTCAGACAACTACGGAGCCGGCCGGGCCGGGTAAGAAGGGCTTTCTGCAGGCTGGCATCTGACGGCAGACCGGAGGAGGAGGAGGAGCACCTGGGTGGAGGAAGGCAGGTGACGGGGTGAGAGCTGGCGGCAAAATCCCTACCTAAGCCCGAAGGAGGAACCTAGCACAGACAGCAGGGTGGCAGTGGAGAGCCCGGGGGCAACGCTGTCCTCAGCCAGGCTGCAAATGATGGCCCAGGACAACTCCATGACCATTTTAAGGATTTTGGAGGCTTTAAAGAACAAACAAGCAGGAAAAAAAGAACAACAGAAAACTATTGTAGAATTTCAGCCGAGGGGTGACATCCAGAGGGCGGCACATTGCCTGGCCTCACTGGGAAGAGACAGGAGGCACGGGCGCAGGGGGACACGCCCGCTCCTGTCACGGGTCCCCCGCTGCGCTGTGCGTGGGCACCATCTGGGGAGCTGCCTGGTGTCCGGGAGCCTGCGTCTCCCCATCGAGTCTCCTGTAATCCGTTGGGCACTTCCTGGGCACATCAGTTTTTAGAACTTCAAAACCACTGTGACACCTGGAGTGTTAGCAACATGAGGGCAGGGATTTTGGTTTGGGTGGTTTTTCTCTCTCCCTCTCTTTTGTCACCCCACAGCCCTGCCTCCATATCTAGAACAGTCCCTGGTGCCATGCTTAATGAGGGAGAGAGGGAAGGGGGAGATGGGCGGAGGAGTTTTGTGCCCTCGCATCTTCCATATTCCCACTTGCACGGCCGCCATCACTGAAACGACAGTTGGCCTTGTCTCAGAGGAAGCCTTCCACCCGCAGTTGCTGTGTCCCCTGCCCTCTCTTGCTCAGTCTGCCTGTTAAACAGGGACATCTCCTGGGTTTTAGCCAGGCTCATGGCTGCCCGGCCGGATGCTCCATCGCACGGCTTTCTTGGTGGGTTGTTCGGATCACGTGAAAACATGCTGACAGATAGGACACGGTCTGAGGTCACAGGCGCAAGTGCTAAGCGAAGTCAGAGACTGACACAGTTGTCGTTCGTCGTTTCTTTCCCTTCCTGGGGCTCGGACGTAGACACAGAGCTGAGCGGCCAGCTTCTACCCTGCAGCCCAGAGTGCCACACCTCAGAGGGGCAGGGACACGGCGGGGCTGCCCGCCATGTGGCCAAACACAGCCCAGAGTGCCACACCCTGGAGGGGGCAGGGACATGGCCGGGCTGTCCGCCATGTGGCCAAACGCAGCGCAGAGTGCCACACCCTGGAGGGGGCAGGGACACGGTGGGGCTGTCCGCCATGTGGCCAAATGCAGAAACACTCGCACGACAACTAGTTCTCCACTAGACAAAGACGATGCTTTTCACATTTCATATTATTCAAGAGATAAATGTTTGAATATACATTTTATCTTAATAACCAGCCAGGGAAAATAACGGCGTGATACCAGCAATGTCATATTTTAATTTAACGTACGTTTCCCTCTAATATTTTAACACCAAAATTCTTGAGGGAACTTAACGTATTTTAGGCCAAGTCAGCAGACAGAACATGATGCCTGTGTTATGGGACTCTCGTCTGTCTCCATGACTCTAATGCCAAATCATATTTAATAAGATATCAATTGAGCAAAATATGCAAGTAGATTTTACACCCTCCGCGGTTTTCATGCCGCATCTTGAAAGGAATGAGCTAGCAGCCTCTGTCACAGCCTCTGTCACAGCCTTTGTCACAGCCTTTGTCACAGCGTTGGGGCCTTGTTTTGCAGGTGCAGTTAGCTCAATGACCTCATTCTTCATTTCTCCAAATGTCCGCTGACGGCCAGTGACAGATGGGAAATGAAAATGCTGTAGCAGCTCCAAAAGGAGTGCCGGGGTTATTCTCAGGGTACGGTTCTTGGTCTTTAAATTGCAAGTATTTACATTCTTTAAGAACAAAATAAAATAATCCAAAACATCAGGGTGTGTGAGGAAGAGTGGGTGAGTGTGCACCCCAGCCGGCACACCCATGCCCCCACGTGAACACGAGCTGGTGAGACCCCCCCCAACCCGGAAACGCTCCCCGCTGGGTGGAACCAACTGTGGCTGACGCCCCAGCCAGGGCACCCTTCACATGTCGTCCCTGCCAAACCTGATACACGCCGATCAGTGACACCCGGGAAATGCACGCATTTAGCCGCTTCCTTAAAAGTGCTTCCAACCGTTTACTGCACATGTCACCTGGCCCCCAAACGAGGTTGGCAGCACAGCGCTGGCCCCATGCAAAGATGCCCACGTCCCAAACCCCGGGACCCGTGCCTATGCTACCTTACGTGGCACAAAACAGACTTTACAGAGGCGAGCGGATGAGGTTCTTGAGAGTATCCTGGACTGGGCAGGTGGGCCCGAAGTAACCACAGGTGTCCACGTCCGAGGGGGCGACAGACTCAGGCGATGTGGCAGTGGAAGTCGTGGCCGGGCCATGGGAGCCTACACGCCACGCAGTGCTGGCAGCCCCTCAAAGCTGCGGAAGGCTCATAGGCAGGTCCCCCAGAGCCTGGGAAGAAATGCAGCACGGCCCGACGTCAGCTCCGTAACACCCATGTTGGACCCCTAACCTTTGCAATTCTGAGACAGCGAATTTGTGTTGTTTGAAGGCACTAGGTGGGGATTTGTTGCATCAGTAATAGGAAGTTATTAACTTTTCATGGAAAAAAGTTAATAGTGACCCCTGTGATTTATCATATGCAGAAATGAGTTCAGTAGATGAGAGACCAAAGTTGAACTACAAAATCCCTTTAGCAACACAGAACATCTTTGTGACCTTGGCGTAGACAAGTATTTCATAGACAGAATATGGAAACCAGACTGCATTGAAAATAAAAACTCCTACTCATAAAAATTCTTCTAAGAAAATTCAAAAGAGACCCCAGACAGAAAGATAATATTTACAACACATCTATCTGTCAAGGACTTAATATCTAAAAAATATAAGGACTGTATACGATTTGATTTAAAAAAAACAACCCCCACATTAAAATACATTAATAGGTGGCCTCAAACTCACAAAAGAAAATATACAAATGGCCAATAAGTACATAAAAATGTGCTCCACGTCATTAGTCATAAGAGAAATATAAATTAAAGACTGTAGAGCAACTGAGATGCTCACATACTGTTGGTGCAAAGGGTAAATGGTGCAATGACTTCAGAAAAATACCTTCACAGGCCCTCATGCAGTGAAACCCGTACCTCCCGTGTGGCCCAGTAATTCTGCTCCCTGGTATTTACCCACGGAAAATGGAAATATTTCTCCACACAAAAACTTGTATTTGAACACTCAGAGCAGCTTCATTTATAATAGCTTGAAAACAACCCAAATGTCTATCAACGAAAAAAATGGGTGAACAAATTCCGGTACATCCAGACAATGGAGTACTACTTGGCGGTGAAAAAGGATGGATCTGCTACATGGACCAACCAAGGTGAATCACAAAAACATTGTTCTAAGAGAAAGTTGGCAGACACAAAGGAGTACATTCTACATGATTTCATTCTGACAACGGTGAATAATAAGCAAAACTACAATCTACCTGTAATGATAAAGAGCAGAACCCTCGTTACCTCGGTTGGAGTCCTGCCGGGCATTCATAGGAAAGAAGCAAGGAGGTTTGGGGTTGATAGAAACGTTCTGTATCTTGATTATGGTGGTCATTTCATCGATAAACACAGGTGATTTCAGTGGGTGTTAATGATGTAAATTATATTCCAATCAAGTAGATGTCATTTTTCCTTAAATGACTATGGCTTTAAGCGTGCAAGAGGGCTCTCTTTCCCACATCTGGGGCAAAAACATAGAAGACGAAGATACTCTATTGCGTCAGAAAGCAAGGGAGGCCCTCAAGACCAAGACAGCTCAGCACAGGGCACTGGGCAGGAGCAAAGATGGGCCAACGGGGACATCACCACAAAGAAGAAACGCCGTTGATCGGGGTTTATTTCATATGTTAAAACCAACAGGTCTATCACCAAGAGAGGGAGACAGAACGTGAGCACACGAATCCCATTAGACACCACTGGGAGTGACTGGATAATTGGATTACCGACTTCTCTTCCCAAACATTGCCAATTAAAGGAGAAGTGAGCATCTATCTGGCATTTCCTGTATAAATTGTAGGTCACCGAAACTAAATAGCCCTAGGTGACTGGGACGTTTTCTTATTTACAGAAGAATTCCAGCTAATAAATATGGGGGGAGGGAATCACCGAATTAGCAAAGCTCCATTTAAGACAACTGAAACCGTTGGCTCAGGCCAGGACCATGAATGAAGGAGCAATGACTGAAGGCGTACTACTATGGAGACATCATGTAGATGACATCGATTGATCCATTTAACATCAACCACAGCGGGACACGACAGCCTGGTGTGCCTCCTGGGGCGCTGCAACAGGTCTGTCCAAAGATGTCTGTCTGCCTGCGTTTGTGTTAGCCGCAACAGGACGGTGGGAACGATCCCCACTGAGGTGACAAGTGACGGTACACCCAGGCAATGAGGTACTGTGCAAAGATCAAAAGAGTAGGGCCACTATGTACGCAGATGACACGGAAACCTTTCTAGGACGTACTCTGTCGCTGGCCTTCTCCGTGTAGTTACGGCATCGATCGTGCAGAGGGCCGCCAGGAACGCGCCCGGCCCTGTAACCGTTTCCGCGGTATTGACAACGGCTGGATTTTTTCGAGACAGCCGGTATCTGTACATGTAAAATCTGTAACACTGTGTATTTTAGGAATGGTCTGTCCTTAGGAGAATAATGGGTAAAGGCTGGCAAGGAAACCTTTTACTACATATGTGAAAATTTACTTAAAAATTATACAAATAGTCTAATATCTGTTCTCATTATAAAACATTAAGTAAAGATTAAGCTGAAGGTTAGCTTAATCTTTACTTAATGTTTTATAATGAGAACAGATATTAGACTATTTGTATAATTTTTAAGTAAATTTTCACATATGTAGTAAACTGGACACAGGGACAGAGATCTGAAGCACGAAGGAGTCGACATTGGTGTCACTGGCTTGATGACAGAGGGCACCCTGTGACAAGGGATGTGGGAAGAGCTGAGACGGCCCCTTGGTGAGCAGCCAGGAAGGACATGGGACAGCTCTGTCCTAAAGTCACAAGGAACTGAATTCTAACACTTTTTTGTGCATTACAAGAAGTACACTTTCCCTGGATGTCACCCACTAGCTGCCAGATGCATCTCCCAATCACTGTGACAGCCAGAGACACCTTCTAACATTTCCATATGCCCCCGGTGGGGCTGGCGACACCATGGATAGGGAGCCAACGAGGCTCGGTCCCATGACTTTTCAGAAGATGGAAGCGAGCACTAGAGAAAGGGCCTTCGGGAGGGTCTTCCAGCCCCCCGATGGCAGAGCGAACCCTACACGGGCTTCCTCACGCCCCACCTGCTGCAAACGTGCTGCACGTGGTATTTTTTCAGCACGTCACTTACTATCAAGTCGCTATGGAGGGATTTGAGCCCCCGTGTCCCCCCTCATTTCCTTGGAGTGTTTTCTCATGTGTCACCTCCTCACTCCGTGACCCCCCTGTTTAAAATCGCCAATGCCCGTTGCCAAGACTGAAGGCCCATGGTCTTCCCTTCCTGCTTTGTGTTTCACAGGGTACTTAACACTCTTGAACCAACTGTAGAATTCACTGATTTCTTGGGGAGGGGCTACAATAAACCCAAGAATGGGAGAGTTTGTCTGATTCGTTCACCGACGTGTCTGGTTCTCGTATTACTGCCTAACACTGGGTCGGCACTCAAAATTTGCTGCATGAGCAGAGCTATTATTCTAAGGATTCCATATGAGTAATTATTTTTCTCCTGTTTGAAGAGAAAAAAAACAAATCTTAGAATATATTTAAATCACATTGTATTTGCTAATAAGCATTTCAGAGGAATGACTACAAAAACCGTGGTGAAGAGTTGATGAAACGGCTATTCAGTAAGGCATTTGTGTATTGCATGTCATAAAGCTAAAATATGTAATGAAATTTGTTTTGTCAATCAGAAATGTTTTACTTCCTGTAAAATCAAGTCATGAATTATGTATTAATTCATAAATAAATAAACAAAATGTTTATTTTATACAAATTAAGTATTGATGAGCTCAGAGAGTGATAATATGCATTCAGATTCCCCTTTCATTTGGCGGTAAATGAGGCGTCTACGTTCTTCTCCTCCCTCCCGCGCTCTCGCTAGCCTCGTCGTAAGGTCAGCAGTTGGGTTTTTAGGAAGAAACGCTCCATTTCAAAGATCTGAGCGCATGGTCTCAATTTAGTGTTTGGAAACAAAACAATGAGTATTGAGTGATGTCACTATAGTTTTATTTTGGAAATATCAAGATCCATTTGATCTGCTGCTTGACCTTGAGCAGGTTATTTCCTGCTGGCTGTGGGACGGTGGGTCCTAGAAAATGCCATCAACGACGGGGAGCGCTGGGGCCTGCGTCTCCCGCGGGCGGGGCGAGCGCCGAGGTCTTACTCTCACGCACGCGAGGAAGCAGCGTGTTGCTTAAATTGCTTATTTTTCCGTCTCTAGCTTTATGGCTTTATTTTTCTTCTGGTATAAACATCCTTAAGTATAGAAAGGATATAAGCTTTTGGCAACATAGTTTCTCTTCACTGAGTGTCAAGATGTTCGAATGCTTCGTCTGATTGTAGTAACTTAGCACCAAGTTCACCGGCGTCGACATTCGGGCTCGTTTCTGTCTCGTCCGTCACAAACGCAGCGTTTCCCTGAGCGGCCGGCGCCGGACCGCACCGAAGTGGCCTCCACAAAGCGGTGTGCGCGCTAGGAACGTTCCTGTTCTTGTCTGTAGTTACCTTTTCTGTGTGTTAAACAGGTTTTCGGTTACGTAAGGCAGCTGGCACCTAACCAAACGTTTCCTTGACTTGTTACAAAGACATTTTACTACAAAGGGTCACATGATCATGACCCCCAGGGGCATCTGCAGTGTTTCCCTGCAAGGAAGATGCTGATTTTTTTCCAAGGAATTTAACTCAAAAACCTGAGGATTGATGTTCGCTGGAGGGAGGGGCTCATCATTCAGACACGAGTGTCCTCTCGTGTTGGGGGACAGCAAGGTGAGGGAACGTTTTTACTTTGGTTAGGAGTCACTCAAAGATGTTTCAAGACCCAAAACGGGCACGGAGCTGCTCTTTGTGTCCAAGGGAATATGATGGATGAATTTACAGAATTAAGGGTGCACCAGCGGGCACAGCAGATTTGAAATGTCCGAAAGATGAACCAGTCGGAAAAACAGTAGAGCAAAACCAGGGCTGGATGACATACTGGCCTCCAGGTGGAATACTTCCTGTGTTGGGTGGCCCCACGGCGGATGTCTGGCTTCTGCAGGCCGGGACCCTGGTGTCATCCCCCTGGTGATGGGAAACCCCTAAGAGACATCCAGAGGGGACTGTTAGCGAAGTGAGCGTCTGGGCCAGAAAGCAGAGGGCACGTCGGGGGGCGGGAGGCGCGTGGGGCCCTCACGCAGCACCGCAGGAGGGAGCTGCCCTTCTAGGGAAGTAAAGCCCGGCCGTGCCCGGAGAGCAGGAAAGGGAAACCGAGCAACAGAAATGCTCCTTTCAGCGTGGCGTACCTCAAAGTCAAGGCCTTGAGGGACACGGGGCCGAGGCAGCGGAGTTCTCGAGGGTCCTCGGAGCCAGAACTTGCCCAGGGAGCCGCGCTCGGGGCCCCAGGACGAAAGGGGAAGCGCTGTGATGACCGACATCGCCGGGACCGGGACAGCCCCCGCTCGGAGCGTTCTGGGCTCCGGACACGGGGAAACGGGGCGTGCGGTGCTTCGCGTAAGGCGACAGGGCACGAAGGGCGTCCCGGCCACAGCGGGCGGGCGGCTGGCGCCACGCAGGTGCGGGGACCCGGCGGGCCTGTGGCCCTGTGTTGTGAGTATATAGAACATACTTGACTTTTTATGCTGATTTTGTGTCTCGCAGCCATGCTACAGTGGTATTAACCCCGATGTGTGTGTGTAACTTGTTGTTGTTGGTCTGGAGTTTCTTTTATTATTTGTAGCCAACCCCGGCGCATAACAAATGATCCCAAACCAAGCAGCTTAACACACTTCTCCCTGCCCACGCCCCATGCCCTCTGCTGCTCAGGAGCTCGGAGACGGCGCCGGGGGGATGGGTGTCCGTCCGCTGCCTTGTCCCCAGCGGGGCCGCTGGGCGTGGGAGGCTCCGGAGGTTCGCTCACCGCGCAGCAGCTGACGCTGAGACCTCAGCCGAGGTGGCCGGCACGAACGGCCTCATGAGTCCCCTCCGCGTCTCCGTCCCCTCCGCGTCTCCGTCGCCTCCGCGTGTGGTCCCGTGTACGACACCCCCAACGCGCACCGGGCAGAGGGCACGCGCTTAACTTCTCCTAATTCTCACATCTCAGTGGCTTTGGTCATATTTCCCCCCAGAATTTACCATTTTACACACGAGAATTCCTTTTAGCACGCGCTGTGAATAGCTTGTCTCAAAGACTTTTCACCCACGTAACAGAGAGAAGTTTTACAAGAAATGGTCAAGGTAGAAGCTCGGTAAGATGAGGGTCTTGGTCACAGTCCCCGGCTCTGACCGTCACAGGACACTGCGACGTGGAACGTCGGTGATGGGAGAGCCCGTGTCAGCCCCGCGCCGTGCGTGCCGGTGCCCGAGCACCCTGCCGCCCGCGCGGACGCCTCACAAGTCACTCGGCTATTGTCTGCGTCCTTGCGGTCGCAGAGCTGGTCCCTCTGTGTGTTCAGTCCACTCACTCGCTCGAAGGAAGCCCGCAGGGGCCGACCGAAGGGCTCACGCTGCCGAAGAGCGCGGTTCGGCCCAAACAACGGAGGGGGAATGTGGGGTCGCTGGGGGCGGGGTGCACCGTGAGGCTTGGACACCAGCGGGAGGTGAACAGCAGGGAGTTACGCGTCCCCTCCATTCACACTCCTGCGTTCATTACAACATTCCAATTTGTTGTGATTTCAAATTAGAGCTAATTATCAACGAGAAATCCGTGCCCTCATTGCGGCAAATGCATAGTACGTGTCTGCACCCCAGAGCGCCGCGTTGGGGGAGCCCGGAGAGAAAGGGAAGCTAGACTCCTGCCACCTGAAGGATCTGTGTTCCAGACGGAGGGGGACATGACCACGGGACACAGCAGGAACAGATGGTGGCGTACCCGTGCCCTGCGGCTGCTACCGGGAATTGTCACCACCTCGGGGGCTGAACAGCACAGACGTCTGTTCTTGCGCGGTCCCGACGGCCAGACGTCCACGCCGAGCTGTCGGCAGGCCCGGGGCGCCTCCGGGGACTCGGGGGGAGGGCGCTCCCTTGCCTCTCCCGGCTTCCGTGGTGATCACGGGCTCGTGGCGACATCACTCCCATCTCTGCCTCCGTCCTCGGCCAGGAGGCGCCCCAGCAGCAGACGGAGGAAAGAGAATGACCGTGGGACAGCGTTTCCCCAACACGACAGCAAGGGCCTGCTTCCTCCGTGCGTAGGGGACGTGCGATCCGGGTGGTGTGACAGGACCGCCTCCGAGACGTCTGCCTGCGGGGCAGTGTAGACACCTGCGCGGGGGACCGGAGGAACCCCACAGAGGCAGGAGCCGAGGCGAAGGGAAAAGCCCGCAGGGGGGTCGGGCGTTTCCACCCTGGGAAGTGCCACGGACGGGGGACCCCAGCCATCGGACCCTGAGCCACTCCGAGCACATCCCACGACGGAAGCGTCAGCACCTTAGACATCGTGTGTCCAAGAGCCTTTAACGGTTAAGGGACAACTACCAGTGCACCTTCTGCGTACACTGTGCCTGTCCGCCCGCCGCATCCACCCTCACGTGTCCGTCAGAAGCAGCAGAGCCCACGGGGGTGGGGAGAACGGGACAGTCGGCAGGCAGGGCCAGCCAGGCACTGCTACGGTGACACGGGGGTGGGGAGAACGGGACAGTCCGCAGGCAGGGTCTGCCAGGCACTGCTACGGTGACACGGGGGTGGGGAGAACGGGACAGTCCGCAGGCAGGGCCAGCCAGGCACTGCTACGGTGACACGCGTGCGCGCACACAGCTCACACACACAGGGGCCGGACAGAGAGCCGGAGGAAGGGTGGGGGGTAGCGAGTGCGAGTGCGCCTGCGCTGAGCGGGCTGTGACACCGAAGGGCAGTCGTACAGAGGGCGCCCTGCTGGGGACGTGGGGTGCGAGGGCGGGGCTGGGACCCTCTGACCCCGCCCCCACGTGTCTGCAGCCAGGCTGCTCGTCAAAGGTGAACTCACAGTGTCGTAGGTCAAGTTCAGGTTGTGGCTCGTCCTCCCGGGGCAGGGTGCACTCGGACATTCCCTTTGCGGTCTTTTTGCTCTGTGCTCGGAGCCCGTCCCAAAAGAAGGCGCGGGACAGGTGACCAGGATGGCCATAAGGGCTCAGACGGGGGGCCACGTGGTTTGCCTGTGACTGTGGGCTGGGTGCGGCCGTGGTTCGCTGTGTCCTTCAGCCTCAGTGTCCCTGTTTGTACCACGAGGATGAGGAGCCTCTGTCTCAGACGTGTGGGGGAGATCGGTGGCACTTCCATGGAACCATATTGGACACGTTGGTGGCCCTTAATCGGGGCCTTCGTGGCCCACAGAAGACAACGCCGGAAGCGTTTCCTTTAAGGGTGCCGGGCGGCTCCCCGCTGGGGGAGGGCTGGAGTCCGGGCCGCCGGAGACGCCCGTTAAAATCGCCGCTGCCCACGGAGAGCCAGCGCGGACGTGTCCTGCTTCCTCCGACGCAGGCACGTCTGCCCCTGAATCGCCACCGCGCCACCTCCGGCTTCTCAGAAACTCCGAGAAGATGCTCCTTGGAGGTGACACCGAAACCTCACGTCCCGTCTGGGCGGGCGCTGGCCACGGCGCCTCCCACCTGCCCCTCCGACCCTCACCGCGCAGCGCCCCGGTCACCTCACCTCGCCACGCTGCCGTGGACACATCAGACAAAAGCCCAGCGAGCGTGTCCCCTGCCCGTCTCCCCCACCCAGCAGACCGCCCTCCGGGAGCGCGGGGCCCGCCGGTTTAGTGCTGCCATCCATGCCAGAATGAACACGGGTGGGAAATGGGGACAGCACCCCTCCTAGGAGCGCTTCCCAGTCAGGGGGACGAGGACAGCAGACCCCAGAGAGCCTGAAGCCCCATAAGGGACCAAGCACGTGGCAGGGCATGGGAGAGGCTGGGGGCAGGGGGCACGGTGGTTAAAAGCGTCTGTGCCCAAGAACTAAGGGCACGGGTCGGTCTGGCTGCCAGTGCTGGCCGTCGAAGCACAGGGGACCGAAAGGTGGAGGGACCGAAGTGCCAGCCTACGACGGCCCTGGGGCTCCCCGCACAGGGCCTGGGCGGCACACGTGCTGCGCACAGCCGGGTGTGCCCTGCGGACGGCCAGAGGCTGCAGGAGGCCTCCCCAGAGCAGGGCCCGTGCTCCCATGCCCCCGTGCGAACACATTTCTGCAGAATGCCCTTCGTCCAGGGAGGATTCTGCTCCGAGGAGTGACTGTGACGTGTATGTTTTGGTTTTCGGAAGCTGAGGAAAAAGTGGAGTTTTGCATCCAAACTCACCAATAACGAGCAGCACAGATCATCCAGGCAGAGGCCGTCGTTTGGAGGCTGGAGGGGCCTTGAGACACAGACCTACCTGGGAATTCACAGAAACCCTGGGGAGGGCTCCAAAACCCTGACCCCAGACCCCACGGGTGACAGGGTGAAATGCCCGGAGCATGGGAGGGGCATCGTCCCGCACACGGTCCTCTTTTCCCAGCAGAGACGCCGCCGTGTGCCCGAGGACGCTCATCTGAGACGCACGCGCCGGCCAAGCACCCCCGAACCAGGCTGCTCGGACAGCAGGTGCACCACCACCACCAGCAGCAGCACTTGTACAAGCAACTCTCCGCCCTCCGCCCAGCCTGTGGGGGACACTGCCACCGGGTCCCCTTCCAGGCGGGGCTCTGGGTGACCTCAGCTCCCCTTTGCAGCCATCGTTCCCCTTTCACACGAAGCAAGTTCACAGTCCTCCTCAGGGCCCCTCCACACAGAGGCACACACAGGAGTAGTCCCAGTAGTGGCAGCGACAACCCAAAACAATGGCAATTTCCGGCCAAGACGGTGGAACAGGTAAGAGGGCTGCGCTCACCTGCTCTCACGACCACACCGATTACAACCACAGAGCACCCATCACTGAGCATCACCTGAAGTCAAGCTGACCAGAAGTCCTACAGCTATGGACATGCAGAAGAAGCCACCTCCGGACCGGTAGGAGGGGTGGAGATGTGCAACAGGCCGGTCCCACACCCACGTGTGACCATCAAACATCGGGAGGGATACCTCAACTGTGGAGCCCCTCCCCCAGAGTGGCAAGGGGTCCCAGCCCCACGCCAGGCTCCCCAGCCCAGGGTTCCAGTGCCGGGGAGAGAAGTCCCCATAACTTCTTGCTGTGGAAACCAGCAGAGATTGTGGCATAGAGAGGGGGGTCACAGGGGCTCTTCTTAAACCACTTGCACACGGACTTACCCGCTGACCGACTCACTCACTCTGGGTTCCAGCGCTGGGACAGCAGCTGAAAAGGTGACAGGGACATGTGGCGATACCACGTCTCTATCAACAATTACTTTAAATGTAAATGAGTCAAATGCTCCAACCAAAACACAGGGTGGCTGAGTGGATAGGAAAACAAGACCCCTACGTGTGCTGCCTACAAGAGACTCCCTTCAGATGGAAAGGCACACACAGACAGAAAGTTAAGAGATAGGAAAATGATATTTCATGAGAATGGAAACAAAGAAACAAACAAAAAAGCTGAGGTAGCCATACTTGTACCAGACAAAATAGCCTTTAAAACAAAGGCTATTAACAAGAAACAAAGAAGGACCCAGCATTTATCTGGAGAAACCCAAAATGCTTCTCCGAGGGGACGTGTGCAGCCATATACTCATTGCAGCGTTGTTTACAATGACCAAGATGTGGGGGCGGCCTGGGTGTCCGTCAGTGGACAGATGCATAAAGGGGAGTATCGCTTGGGCACGGAAGGGAATGGGTCCTCGCCATCTGCAGAGGCATGGATGGACCTGGAGGATATTGTGCTGACTGGAGTGTCAGACAGAGAAGGACAGATGCGATCTGATTTCGCATATACATGGAATCTAAAGACTCAGATAAACAAACAAAACAGAAACAAACTCATAGATGCAGAGAACATTTTGATGGTTGCCAGATGGAAGCGGGGGTTGGGGGTGGATGAAAAGGGGGAAGAAATTAAGAAGCACAAATTGGTTGTTACACAGCAGTCATGGGGATGTAGGGCACAGCGTAAGGAATACAGTCAATAATGTTATAATAACCATGTGTGGTGTCACAGGGGCACTAGATTTATCAGGGTGATAGATGGGAGAGGGCTTGGGGTGCAGGGTGATGCAGGTGAAGGGATTAGGAAGTACAAACTGGCACTTACAAATTAGTCATGGGGGTGTAAAATACAGCATAGAGAATACAGTCAATACTATGGTAATAGCTACGCGTAGCGCCAGGTGGGTACTAGATGAGTCAGGTGGATCACTTCTTAAATCATACAAATGTCTCACCACTATGTTATACACCTGAAGTTAATATAAGATAATGTTGAATGTCAAGTAAATGAATAAAGTGTTTAAAAATATTTTTAAAGAACCACAACGAGGGCTGTGCGCGTGTGCAGGCTCCCCCCGGGGACGTCACACCGCCTACCTGACTCAGACACACAGGAGCCGAAATGCCAAGTCTGAAAATAAGAGAGAGGGGAGGACGAGCAGCCCAGATGGTGATGTCACAGACTGGCAGCCCTAGAAGGTGCTGGGCGGGAAGCAGCACGTGCCGGATACTACTTCTGGAAAACAGAAGACAAAGCCAAGAGGATGGCCCGGTTGCCAAGGACCCACGGTGGGTCACGGTGCGGCCGAATCGTTCTCAGCGTCGCCCCCTCCTGCTCTGGGCTAGGCTGTGAGTACGCAAGAAATTATAAATTAAACGTCAACATGCTTATAGTTTGTAAAACCAAAACCAAAACACCGTCAGCTTTGGAGACAGAAAACAAAAATCCCTTGATTTCAATCCAGTCTTTGCCACTTACTGACTTTGAAACTTGGGGTGGAAGCCGTAACCCCTCCACGCCTCCACGTTCTCCAACAGGAAGTGGAATTAGTGTAGGCCTCGCCCAGACCCGGCCAGCTGTGGCTTCAGACAGTTTAGGTAAAGTCTCGGAAACATAATAAAGAGAACGGTAAATATAAACCTAAACGCAATAAAGCGATGTCAGTCAGCTACTCGTATCTCAAAACCTACCGTGCATAGACGAGCTCACGCAGCCTCGCATGTCAGGTGACCTGTGCCCACACCGAAGGACGTTTCCACCATTAAAAAGCCAAGTCTGGAGCCGAGCACAACTTTAATTTTTTATTTTTTGAAAATGTCTTTTTTTTTTTCCAAAGTGAGTTCCAGTTCAGCATCCCATCTCTCCCTTTTTAAGAGATTTAGTTAAGTTTGCTAAGTGTCAGTGTCCCTTTCCTGGTCCAAGTCAGAGATGACTTACACCTCATTCCCCGCCATGTGGCGACACCAGCGGCCACTTTTCCCGCTGTGTCCCTAAGTTATGTTTTCAACTTGGAAAAACGAATCTGACTATTCACCCACACACTTCTAGAACCATAGCATACATACTGCCTGGTTTCGTGATGAAATAACCCCGTTTTATACATCTATCAAGAAAATAAGGTTAAATTTTTGTAATGGTAGGTGATTTTTGCTCAAAGAAATTTGATTCATGGAAAGTTTTGATGTTTTCTTTGAGAGTACTTTCAGAGTGGCTTCTTTTATCATTTTTTAAGTATCTCACATTCATAAGCCGAATGGCCTGTTTGGAATAGAAGACATAACCAGACAAGGGCACGGACTCATACAGAACTGAGTTGAAATCCCAGTCCTTACATTGAATCAAATCACTGAGATTAGACAGGAGGTTAAAGTCTCCTCGTGTTTCAAGGGTTAGTGTATGGTCTGAGCCAGTGTCGGGGTGCCAGGAATGGAGCGACCAGGGTTGGGGCGCTGGCCATGTCCCTTCTGTCTGTAACACCTTGGGCAAGTCACCTGACCTCTCTGAGTTATGCGTTCTTTGCATTTCTGAACCCTAATACTAATCATGGGTAGGAGCACGAAGTAGCCCTTCAAATGTCAGCCAAGCAGAACCAATCGAAACAAAAACAACCTCGTGTTCCGCACCTGGCATTCAGGCTGGAAGTGACAGCCCCCCGCAGCCCGTGGTCGTGCAGCGGTGCCGGCAACAAAGCTCTCTGGCACAGCCGAGTGTTTTCTTCAGCTGAAATGGTGGTGGTTCAATTAGCTTAGCAGTTTGCAGAGGAGGTTCATTCAAAACACTGAAAAGCAAACATTGGCAAAATGGAAAGTTATTTCCTAGCTTGCTTTGGAGATATTTTAAACCCTGAAGCTCAACAGAAAAAAAAAAAAAAGAGCTATGAGATGGCTTCTTGGTCCCAACAAAGAGTAGAGGAAACCACAGATCAAACGAATTCACACGGAAGCGAGAACTGGCACTTGGGTTGGGTTGGGTGTCCCTGTTTACCAAGATGCAGGGTTCCGGGGTCTCATATTGCTTATTCCCCTATTTAAGATTTATTTCATTCTTCCTTTCTTTATATGAAACGGCTAATTCTAGCTATTGACCCCTTTACTAGACCAGAATCCTGAAGACAGAGAATCCTGCTCTGAATTACAAGAGTGAGGACTACAGGAGCAGTGACCACAACAAAGCAGGAATTCACGGCCTGTGGCTGAGTCAAGAGTGACTAATGCTCTCAACCGTATGCGGCGTCTGGGCTGCAGTCACAGACATCGGGTGTCAGCCCTGCAACTCCAACACACGGGCAAGTCACGCACCACCTTGGAGCCTCAGGCCGCCACCTACAAAAAGAGCGATGTGTCCCAGCCTAGAAGCCATTTCCAGATGTGGCATGTTCGGAGCTGAACCCAGGATGGTGGCTGCTTTTCCTTCCTCTCCAATGACTGGATGCTAGAAAAGCAAATCGAAGGGAGTCAGCCTACTGTTGACACAATGAGAACAGAAACTGGGGTTTCTTCAAAGCAGTGGCTCATGGGTGCCCAGGAAATGCCTCCTAAATACATAACTGGAAGAGGGTTGGGAAGATGACATGGCCCTGTCACACAGCTTCCTAGGGCATGGTCTAGGTCTAGGCTGTACACTCTCCTGCCTGGCTTAGGTGAACAAGAGCATTCTAGAAGAGAATTGCACTAGAAATCAGAAGAGTCAGATTTTAATCCTGCTCCCAAGTCCTACTTTTTCGTCTGTAAAACGGAGAACTAACGCCTGTCCTACCAGTCCCAGAGTTCCCTATTATCATTGCTGAATACATCCTAAGTCACCAATTCCTGCCAGGCATACACCGAGGGCAAGAGGGGGAATGTGGGAAGGGCCCAGACAGGCCCGTCGGGTGGATCTGAGCCAGATTACACTGCACAACATCCAGACACGTGACTTCTCCGTCCTGCTGTCTCCTTCCAGGAGGCTCTGGGCAAAGAGAGAAGGGGCCACGAGCCAGAGCCACGTGTTTCTCTGCAGCCCACTCCCTTCCTCCCGCCTTGTTCCTAGCCATGTGTGTGACAGCGGCACTCGGTGAGGCGTAATGAAAATGTGTGTCATGGAGCACGAGTATCTTTACATTCTAATTACAGGTTAATAGAATGGACCCGGAGAGATGGCCTAATTAATCCTGGAAGGAGAGGTGTACGCGTAACGGCCCCTCCGTGCAGAAGCTGTGTCCCCTCTAAGAGGACTGTACCAAACCGAGTAAAATTCAGGCGGGGGGTCCGTTTCTGAGTGATTGCACCCCGTCTGCGTCGAGCTCCCTCACATTAGGCTCCAGCAGGTGCATGTTCAACTCCAGTTCCTGGGGCCATGAGTCTTGGGAAAGTCTCCATCTGTCCCACCCCCACTGCACACGTTTGTTTTGTGGGAAAGTCGCTGTTATATTCATCTCTCTGCTCCTTTCACCTCAGCACCTAATTGCCGGGTACATCCAACTTACCTCTGCGCCAGGATCGCACCGTGGGGTGTGTCAGGGTCACCCGAATCCTGACTGTGACTCACCTGGTCGGCTGCAATCGCATCTCCCAGTTCTCATCTGCACACAAGGCGAGGGCCATCAACATGTCCCTGTGACGAGGACAGTCTCCTGATTTAGCAACCACAAAGGTCTTCCTTGCCCAGAGAACGAACCCCAACTCCTCAGCACGACTTTCACACCCCGTGGGAAGCACCTGAACTCTACCTGGACAAGGTCTCTGTAGATCTTCCTCAATCTGCTCTCCAGGTGCTTGAGCACACCCCCTCCCGTCTTCCCCCGGCACCGTCCAGCTCACAGACGAGTGTTGCTCAAACTGTGGGTGTATGTGCTATTAGTACCTGCTGAGCATCGCCCAGCCGTTGCATGGAAAGCTAAGTCTTGGCCTCCAGGCCCGACCGGCTCACGCTGCATCTCTGCAGGTAGATCCCTGAAGATGCCTTGGGAAGAAGGATTCCAGATCATTCCGATGCCACAGAAGTTTGAGAACCGTGCTCGGGGACACTCCACATTTGCTGACGTCCGACAGCCCCTCCCTGGTTCTCACGTCGGTAGCTTCGCGTCCCTGCTGGGGTTCTGCTCTGCTCCCCTCAGCCAGCACCCCTCGTCGTCCAAGTCCAGTCAGACATCAACACCTCAGAGAAGAACTTCCTTCTCCCTCCCACTTAGCTCACCTGAGCCTCTGTCCCTCGGGGCCGGCCACCCTGTGCCCTCGGCCTCCACGTGGGGCACCCGGTGTGTTGTATGGGGGAGATTCACCTTCTGCACCGTATCTCCAATTTCCTGCAGACGGAAACAATTTGATCTCTTTGTCTCACCACGCTCAGCTGGGAGTGCAGAGCTGGTATTCTCGACCTGTCAGAGAGCATCCACGTTCCTTAGAACGAGGAAGGCGATGAAACAAGAGTGAGGTGGAACGACAGAAAGCTGAGTCCGAAACTCAACTCCAGCGCCGCCGCGGGGAGAGAGCGCTGCATCCAGGCAGCTCCGGCAGCTCCGAAACAGAAACGTGTCCCCCCAGTTCTGGGGGCTGGAAGGCTGAGATCCACGTGCCGGCTGCCTCGTGAGCAGCGAGGACCCCCTTCCTGGGTGACAGACCCCGCCTTCTCGCTGTGTCCTCGCGGGGCAGAGGGGTGCCGGAGCTCTCTGGGGTCTTCCTTATGAGGGCGCTCAACCCTCACGACTAGGACCCTGCAGAAGGCCCGCCTCCAGATACCCGCACGCTGGGGCAATGGGCTTCCACATATGAATTTTGGAAGACATAAATATGCACAGAAAAAGGACACCCTCCCCAAAGGTGTCCCCGTCCTCATAACCTTGCGTGGCAGAAGAGAGGGTACGGATGTGATGGCCTTAAACACCTTGACAGGGAGCGAGAGGGACCTGGGGGCGGTGGAAGCACCCACCACGTGAACGAAGGTGGCGGGAAGCAGGGGACACTCAGTCAGCAACAGCGACGTGACAAGGCAGCAGAGGTTGGGAGGGTGCATCTGAGGACGGAGGACCAGGAGCCAAAAACGTGAAGGAAACCTCTGGAAGCTGAAGGAGGCGGAGGAGCGGATTCTGCCTGCCCCGGCGTGTCCCCACGAACACGCTGACCTCCGCCCTCCTGACCGCTGAGGACAGCGTCACGTCACTCAGAGCCACCAAGTGTGCTGTGACCGGACGCGGCCGTGCCGGGAAGTAGACACGCCGCCTTGCTCCACTGTCGTGGGGCCTCTCTCCCCACCACACGGCTGGGGCTCCTCAGGGGGAGGGGGCTTGTCTCAGTCCCGGGGGTCTTCCCACTCCGTGTCACAGAGTAAACCCCAGAAACACACTTGGGGGCTTCCGAAAATAAATGCGTGCACGAATGAATCACCCTCATCTGCCACACGGACGTCCGTCGCCATTGCGCAGCTTTTGAAACACGCTGAACGTTTTATTGAAATACAGCGCGCTCGGACAGAACGCGCGTGGCGGCCGCGGACACCGGGGTTTCTCGCCAAGTGGACACGCCTGGCGAAGCAGCACCCTCCTCAAGAAGCGGACATTAGCTTCCAGAAGGTCCCCTCTCTGTTCACTATCCACACCCCAAGGGTTAGCGCTCCAGCAGTTTCTACCCCAATGTTCTTCCTTTCCTCAAGGCATTCACGGGACAACGAGTTCGAGTGCTCAAAGTCACACAGAGAAAAGCGCACGCTTTTGACCTTGTTCTGGGCTGACTTTCCCCAGGGGCGCCCATTGTTGACGACGGACTGAATTCTCTCTGAGACATCTGTGTACACAGTGTCAGGATGCAGCTCTTGACTTCTGAGCCTCTTTGTGCAGGGGGAGGTCCCTGGAACGACTGGTACCTCTAAGTTTTGCTCTGAGCAGGCGTGTGGCAGTTCCGCCTTCTGAGAGCCCGTGCACGCAGCCTAATTCCCAAGAAGAATGAGCTCACCCCAGCACCTGGGATGCCAGATTGCTTTGCTCACTGGCCTGGGGTCCATCTCTGGCCCACCCCGAGTGCCTCATACACCTGCTCTGAGGTAGGAGAAGGGCTTGGAGCCTGGCTGAAAAGAAAGCCGCTCTGGGGGAGAGCACGTGAGTAACAGCTCCTGGGAGACGGGGTTGGCGTCCAGCTGTGAAAATCTGCCTCCTGTTTAAACCAAGAAATCACGGGCTCGTGGCTCAGTGTCAGTGCAAGCGTGCGCCTCGGTGGTCAGGTTCCCGTTGCGCATCCGAGCTGCGGGCTTGCCGGAAAAGGCCACGTGTAACTAGGCCTCTTTGGGACAGTGGCCGTGCAAATGCCACGGCACTGTTTTAGCTGACTGCGGACAAAGCCCAGGCAATGCAATCCCGTGTCCTCACTGCCGGGGAAAGCCAGCCTCCCTCGTCCCACATACCCATTGGGCACCTTTCAAATCACCTTCCCCCAGAACCCACTTCTGTACCCCAAGAAGGCAGCCAAGGGCCAAGGACAAAGATTGCTTTTTGAAGTCAGGACATGTGGGTCCAAATTATGCTCCATCCCTTAAAGTCCTTGTGACCTTGAGAAGGTCAGTTAATCTCAGAATCTCAGAATGTACGCAGAGAAGAGGGTGACGTACCTCGCCGGGTAGTTAAGGATAGTGAGATTGTGTGTGCAAAACACCTGACATAAAAAGAAACGGGGGTGTTTAGCCCCCCAGAGTGTCTCACTCGCCTACTTCTCCCACAAACCATACACGTTCTCCCAAGTATTCCGGGAACGAACCCGAGCTTGGGGAGCAGCTTGGATCCCTTTTCTCCGCTGAGATCTTTGAATTCATTAACCCGCCAAGTTCCCACGTCCTTTCTGACAGTATCTTTTATTATCACCAGTTCCCTCTAGCCTTGCCCCAACTCAAGTGTACCCCTCCTTCCATCTCGCCCAGCTGGCCTCCTAAAGTCTGTCCGTCACCCACATAACGTGCTTCTCCCTCAAACCAGATCGGCCGTGTGACAGACCGTAGCATCCGCCACACACCGCTCAGGCACTTGGATGACATTCACATTAACCAATCAATCTATTTGTTGACAATTTTCTCGATCCTCTTGCAAATGCAGACTCTAGTTAATTAAAAAGGGTGCCTCTCCCCCCAAGTGATAAATGACCATCATTACTCCAAGCCGCCGTGGTGTTCTGCAACAAGGGATAATCCATGTGGTAAAATAAAACAGTAATTGCATATCAGAAAATCCTGACTTCTTATTCTCCTCAAGGAATACACTTAATATTCACAGAGCGGTCCATGGACCAGCAGCTGCTGCATCCCCTGGAAGCTTCTAGAAATGCAGAATCTCATGTCCCACCTCAGACCGACCGAATCGGAATCTACACTGTGACAAGATCTCCGGTGAATCGTATTCTCATTGAAGTTTGAGAAGCACAGCTATATCTGACCACTCCGAGAGCCGGACACTGTCCACGTGGAAGAGAAGGCCATCATCGCCAGAAGACCCCGTAGATCCCACAGGTTCTAACACCCGTGACAGACCCAAGCAGAGGTGGGTCTATAAGCATAACGCTCTCACAGAAAACGCATCGAGCTGTCAGCCTTCCTTCTGCGCAAACTTGACTTCCTGCAGACTGACTTCCATTGTCATCGGCTATTAAAGTCGCGGGTGAGGGGAGGCCTCTGACGGCCGCCGTGGGAAAGCACCCTTGTTAATGTGTCAGGCTTGCACCTCAGGCTTGCACCTTTAGGACGACGCCCCTGAGAGCTGTCTTGCGGCAACATGTATGTGTGCTGGGCCAACACTTATTGGGGTTTGACACGTGATTTGGGGGAAGCCAGCAAGGACTATTATGTGTTTTACCATTTAGTGACTTGACCCTCAACAGAGGATTGAAAACTCCAGGTTAGCGGGTGTGATTGATGGCAAAACCTCGTTTCGATCCAGCCATCAGCAAGATAGTGGCAGCTGGGGACGGCGAGATGGGGGGTTAATGGGAGATGGCAGCTTTAGGGTAGAACGCCAAATGATCACCCGTTGTCTCTGCACGAATCGTGGAAAGCCCCAAGCCCCTTTCTAAATTGAAACTTCCCGAATGATTAAAAACCCTAGAAGACGTGAAGGGCGAGCTGGTATAAAAAAAAAAAAAAAATTGCAAGTCAAAGCTTACCATCCAAAAATGTTCTCCTTTTTTGTAAAAACTCATAAGGTTCAAGTTGAATGCCTGGTAAAAACTACAGAAATGATGATTTGAAAAATAATATTAATACCAATAAACGAATAAAAATTATTGCCACTAACGTTTACTGTTTTCTCAATACCGGCAACTTGTTTACGTACTTCGTTCATCCTTAAAGTAGCAGCAGGAGGTGGTGCCACCACCACGCCCGGCAGACAGAGAAGGAAGCTCAGATTAAGAGATGTCCTGAATGTGGGGGTACCTGGCATAGGAACCCAGAGAATCTGACCCCAAACCTGTATTGCTCCACTGTCTTCCTTTCCTTAATTCTTTCATCTCTGCCGCCTGCCAGATAAATCTTAATAAATACGCGTGACAGGCACGACAGAGCCTAGTTTTATAGAAGAGACGCGGCCATTACGGCCCAGCGTCCCCCACGTTTACGTCTGGGCGGGAGAGGCCCCGGGCCCAGGGCGGCGGAAGCCCTGCCTCTGTCCATGGTGCGCCCGCCTCTGGGCCCGAGCTCCGCGCCGGACCTTTCCCCACGTGTTCCAGCTGCGACAGGTAAACAGCGATGCCTACCTCAGGCTCCCCATCAGGCTTCCTCTCCTGCTCTGTCAGGGCTCTCCTTGCCTCCGGATAAAGAAGACGATACAATTTTAACCTAAGAAGGGACAGGTGATCCCACTTCAAGGGACACCAAACCACGTGGAACAGTATTATTTGATCGATGCTTGATCAGAAGAGTAGTGTTCCGGAGTCCGTAATTCATTCCATCTGCAGAAGCATTCGGGGTGGTTGTCATGTCCGATCTACGGACGAGGAGGCCTGGCTGGGAAAGGTGCGCCGAGGGGGCCGACACCACGGCTGCCTGCCCCTCAGTGTGGACCACCGTTGAGCACGGCCTTCTCCAGCTGCCAGCAGCCAGGTGCCCTCTGAAGATCCAGTGTGCTTTGCACACAAGTTCCCTCCACCTGCATGCCAGGTGGGCCAATCACCCAACAATGCCTGGTAGGAGCTGATGGCCTCCTGTCCCAACTCCCCGGGCCCTTGGGCAAGGTGACTCTGAGACATGTTCTGTGCCATTGTCCCCAGTGCCCACAGTGAAACTCTGCTTGATAACACCCTCCTCAACAGCTTCCTTTTCTCCTCTCTCTGACTCCCCCACTCCTCTTTATTATTTTTTTTTCTGGGATCAACCTCTGAATCGACTATTTGCCCTTGAAACTTTAATGTTGGTTTCTCCCGGAAGCCAACTCTGAGACAAGATGATAACTTGCTCAAGTTTACACTCATATTATGAGCTGAGCCCCTGCTTTTTGCCAAACACTAGACCAGGGGTGTCCAACCTTGTGGCTTCCCTGGGCCACATTGTCTTGGGCTACACACAACATACACTAACACTAACAATAGCTGATGAGCTAAAAAAAAAAATCACAAAAACATCTCAAATGTTTTAAGGAAGTCGACGAATTTGTCTTGGGCTGCATACAAATCAGTCCTGGGCTGTGGTGGTCCATGGGCCACAGGGTTGGACAAGCTTGTACTAGACCTAATGTGGGGGGTTATGATGCTAAACAAGACAGATGGAGCCCCTACTCTCATTGAGTCTATAGCCTAGTGGGCAACTCTTTGAGAGAGTAATGGCTGTTGTCACAGCGGTGAAAGGTGCCAGTCGAGAAGAGATTTATAAGTAGCATTCCATTTATTTTGACATTTAAAGAGGGGGTCATGATGGAGGAGAGTCCTGCCAGCCACAGGAACATATCAGAAGGGGGAAACCAAAGGACCTCATGATCTACTGAAGCAGGGGACCGATGGTGGCAATGAGATGAGTGGTGAGGATGGGGAGGTAGACAGGGGCCCAAGCTAAGGGGGCCTTTTAACTGCAACAGGTGTTTGGGACTTCATCCTCAGGGCCACGGAGATCTGCTGAAGGATTTGGAGCAAGGTCATGGGAAGAGCTCTCTGGCAGCCATGTGGAGACCTGACAGGGGAGAGTGCACCTGAAGACCAGGTAAAAGATCTCAGGGCTCTGACAATATAATTTGCTTCCTTGCGATGACCATGTCACCTAAGAGGTTGAGCTTAGCATCCTACAACAGAAAATGTGTATCATGGTGGCTTGAGCAAGTTAAGGGTTTATTTTATTCTTACTGAATAAGAGATTCAAGAGGAAGTGTTTTGGGGTTTGGTTTATTGGCTCAGGGATGTTGGGGATGAAGTCATTGTGGGTATCTTGCTATTGTCATCCTGGTCACAGGGTCCTCCGGTCCCAGTCATTACGTCTGCATGCCAGACAAACAAATAAGCAAAGGTAGAAAGTAGATACCGGCCAGCCAAGGCAACTCATTCACAAGAGGCCAGCCAATGATTTATGCTTATATTAAAGTTGTCCCAAACTGTGTCATGTGGTCATTCCCAGTGACTCAGGAAAATGGGACATGCAATTTTTAGCTGCAAACATTGCCATAGAACAAACATCCAAATTCCGCTAATAAAAAAGGAAGAAAAATGGATATTGGGGAAGCAATTAGCAGGCTCCATCAAATTTATCTGTACAATAAAACAGTCAGATCAGACAAAGCCACAAAGCCACTAAGTATAACAAGAAAAAAACTCATAACCGTGATAATAATTCTAATACTGCCTCTGTTTGCAGAGCATTTGTACTTTTCAAAGCACATTTTGTGAATTCAATTCCCCTGTTTAATATACTTAATAAAAGAGTGAAGCATAAAATATTGACGTTTCACTAGGCAGAAATACCAAGAAAAGCTGAAAGCCTGATAAATTGGAATGGCAGAGGAACAACTCGTCACTGAGCCTTAAATTGCCTCTTCACCACAAACGCTTTGGGCTGGGCTTTGCCTTCCATTTGTAACGGTCAGGTCTTCCGGAAGCAGGCGTAGTTTGTGGTCCTTCGAAGAAAAACAAAGGTCTTGTGGGGTGGTGGAGAAAGAGAAATCCAGGTTCAGGACTCATGAGAAATGAGGAAGCTACTTTGTCTTTGAGCCTCAGTTTCCTCTTTTGCCAACTCCGGTAAAGCGTACCTGCCGTACGGTTTTCCAAAGGTCGCCAGACAACACCTGCCTCGATACACACCGACTTGAATGCTTGCGTGTCCTCCTCTGCATGTGCGACCGCTCCAGGTTAGACATGAGGGAGAATGTGGGGGTTACAGATTCGTGGAGCCGTGAGCACATTGGAGCTGGCATGGCGCGGTAAGGGTGGGGGTGTGACCTGAAGCCAAAGCGTGGCCGGCTGTGGGGAGGCTGTAGGTGTGCACTGCGCTCTGTGCACCACACACAAGTTGGGGGACAGCCAAGGGACACCAAGACAAGGGTCCTGACCCCGCCACCTGCTGGGCCAGAGAAGTTCTGAGTGCAGAGGGAGGGAATGAGAAAGCCCGTAGCGAGAAGTCCCCACGTTTCCCTTTCCTTAGAACAATACGTGTGGAGTGCGACCAACGTCAACGTTACCTAGAATAGCCTCTTTCCCCGCAAAGAGCTTTGGGAAATGTGGTTGCCACGTGACTCACGACTCCTGAGGAGCAAAGTGCCAGGGCCCGTGGGACCGGCCTGCGGGGCAGCCCCCACGTGTGTCTTCCCCTCCGGGCTGTGGGTACGACGCACTTTCCCTGAACGACCGTGGTCTGGCCACCCTGTCACACGCCTGCGGATCCTAAAGCAAAATTAACTCGCCCCTGCAGCCCCCTGACCACACACACACACAGACACACGCACACACACGCACACGCACACACGTACACGCACACACGCACACACACGCGTGCGCGCACACACATGCACACGCGCGCGCGCACACACGCACGCACGCGCACGCACGCACACACACGCACACGTACACGCACGCACGCACACACACACGCACGCGCACGCACGCACACATGCACGTACGCACGCACACACACTGCTGAGCTCGGCGAAGACAACACAGGCTGCTCGCGGGCATCTCAGAGCCGTTGACGTCTAGCCTGGGCAGCCCATCGACTCTGACCATCACTTACCAAACGCAGACTTCCTACCGGGCTCCAAGTTCGGCTCCAAAGACAAAGATCACTACAACCTAGGTCCTTCCTCAAGGAGCCCACCGTCAAATGTGGGGGGTCACTTAGGAGGGAACGGAGGGGCACCCAACTGCCTGAGCACCTTGGGGAGTCCGCAGAGGCATTTGGTTGGTTCGTTGAAGGAAGAGGGAGCGGAGGGAAGGCTCAGGCCCGGGAGAACGAGCGCCCCAAGGCACAGAGAAGGCGCACAGCTTGGCCTGGTCTGGTGGCTCAACCAGCACGACGAGAAGCCCATGTTGGGGAAGATCTGCGGGGTCCCACCACGACTGCAGAGCTAAGGGACGTGACAGCGTGTTCTACAGTCAGTGGGGACTCAATGAAAGACTGTCATCAAGGGAAGTGACTAGGAAGGCATTTCTCTCCGTTAATAGTTCAGCAGGATCGAGAAGGCACCAGGGTGGAGCCCCACGGAGTGAGGAAGATGGGCTGAGGGGGCCATGCAGGCAGTCCCAGGGCAACGGGAGGGGCCAATGAACGCCCGAGCAGCACGCGGGCCATTGAGTGACAGGCGGTGTCACTTCCACAGTGTGTGTTCATCGTTGCCACCTCCAGGAACGCCTGACAGTTCTGTTTCCATTTTCTGGTGGGAGAACTCAGGCACCAGGAGAAGAAACGGCTCACCTGCGGGGCTGCCAGCACACAATTCTAATCTGCCAAGCCAGAGCGGCGTGGGGACCCCGAGTTCACACGTGAGGCCGGCCTTAAGGGCGCTCATCGTAAAGCCTCCCCAGCACTCCTGCCGGGGGGTGGGGTGACTGTCTTGAGTACTTTTTTGAAAGAGGTCTTTTGCACACATAGAGAAGAGGTTCAGAGAGATGCTTGGGGCAGTGCATTTAATCTCTCTTTGTTTGGGGACCCAGGAAGATAGGTTTTTGAAATAAAGTCCCTAGAATTGAAGTATCTTTGCTCAGCACCACCCCACCCCACCCCAAGTCTTATTGGAGCCACCTCATCCTTTGTCAACTCTAGTCTGAAGCAGATGGATTTGGAAAGTTTGAGGGAGATTTGCTAGAAAACATAATCATCCTCTAACACGTGTATTCATTTCTTTGAGCTGTTGGCTTCTTTCTGAATATTAATTTAAATCTGCTCCTAATTTTGATTAGACGTAGGATTTAAGACCGTTGAGTCTTTTTACTTCCCACCCCCCACCCCCCCGTTCTCTGAGGAAAGAATGCTAACTTCAGCAATCCAGGATTTAAAGTGTCTCTATTTATTCTGGGACTTCAGAACTGTAAGTGGGGATTAATATTTGGATGGGGGTACGGCAGTGCGTTCACTGCGCCTTTTGAAATTAATTAAAAATGTTTTAGGATTTTCTAATAGGTTACTCAGTTAAATCACTCCGAAGCAATGAACTGGTGTCAGCCCAGCGTTAACGTAAGTCTTCCGCATTCCAGTGTTTTCTACCTTCTGCTCCTGTCCCAGCTCAGGACCCTTTAGGCCGCCGCTCCCCACCCCGTCTCTCACACAGGAGCGCAGCCTCCTGCTTTGTGTCCACGCGCGCTTCAAGCTGGGGTGCTGCTCGGTTCTCGCCCCTCTCCGCGCACACCCCACCCATCGTGTCCAGGTACGTTGCACCTCATTCCCTCTGCTTGAACCCCCACTCCACATCCTTACACAACTGGAAAATTCCTATGTGTCATTCAAAATCTTGGTAGGGCCCGGTCGCATTAGCAAAACCTTCAATGAAGCTTCTAGACAGAGTTTATCCCTCCCTCCTTGGTACCATTTCTACCCACCAACTGCACCTATGTTTGAGCAAGGCGTTGCATGTCTCCCTTTGCAGCAGGTAAGCTTTTTCGCGGCCTGATTTGCTTCATTCGGGGTCCGCCCCGGGCTTAGCACGGCACTTAGAAATCGTGCTGACCCGAAAACGTGCGCTCAGCTCCACGTCCTGCTTCACGTGACGGAAGCGCACAATGGAACTGCCAAGTAGATTACACTTTCAATTTCTCAGCAGCACGGGTTGAATCCAATCACGTGTTGGAGATATCCTTGGTGCAGTTATTAAATGCCAACTGAAAGAAATGGCAGAAAACGCTATCGATTGCATAGCTTGTAATTTACAATTTTCTGTTTTAAAGAATACCATTTATATCAAGAACCGAAATGGAATAACAACGGTATGGTCTCATTAAACTGCACAGGCAACGCTGCCCAATTTTTTCTTTTCTACGTTTTGCTGGGAAGGAATCAAAGTGACAACTTTGATGAAGGGCAAAGCCCTACACTGGCTTCCTCTTTGGCTCCCGACTGCACCTGAGGACTAACCTAAATGCACATCGCGGAAGAAGCATATTTAGGAGACATGTGGTTTCAACATAAGTTTCCAAAAATAATGTCTTTATGACGCACGACTTTGCGTGCATTCATTTGTCTTTTCATTCGTTCAATGGATGAAAGATATCGTTTCTTAAGTGCCTGCCCCGTACCAGGCACGGTGTGAGGGCATTCTCACGTACTCCAATTCACTGACTTTTCCCCCAGATGCCCAGGAAGCAGGCGTTCCAGATGGTGAGGCTGTGGCTCCGAACTGGTGTTCTTTGCCAAAGGTCACAGGACTGGTCAGTCTTGCTTTTCAATCACTGGCCCTTCCAGGGATGCCATGTTGGTTCGGATGGGTTGTGAAGGGTACCATGCAGGGTACAGCATGACAGCCCAATGGCACCGCTATGGGACACCAAAGGCCAGTATGCAGTGCCAGCTGGGATCCTGCTGTGCCTGCGGTCATCTTCACACCAATCTCAGTTGTATCAGTTTATGACACCAAAGTCGTGGAAAAGGACTCCATATACTAAGACATCAACAAACCCACAGGGGTAACTCATTGGTTGTGGATATTCGTTTTGTTCTCATAATAATGAATCTGTGTAGACAAACTCAGGCTAATAGGTATTTTGAGGCTCTAGTGAGTAGAATCCAATTGTTTGCGGTTTTATGCTGGTTCCATCCCGTTTACGTTACCCAGAGCAGCTGAGAACACAGGAGAACGCAGAGGAAACCCCACCCGGAGCCTCCAGAACACCCTTCAGAAAGTTCGTGCTCTGAATGAGAACAGCAAGGTACCCGCAGGGCTGACTCCCACCCGCCCTGCGCCCCTTCACTCATGCTCCCCTAACTCAGGTCACATTTACTCTTGACTTCGGAAGGACTCTAGTCCGTGATTACGGGCTGACCGTCCACAGTACAGAGGAGGCACCCAGGGAGGGGCCCCGGAGGCACTGCAGCAGGGAAGGGCCCCCAAAGGTGCTGCAGCAGGGAGGGCCCCCCAAAGGCGCTGCAGCAGGGAGGGGCCCCAGAGGTGCTGCAGCAGGAGCCAAGGTGCAAAAGGAAGAGCAAAGACAGCAAGCGAGTCACTGACACTCCTGGCAGCTGGCTGCCCTTCGTGTGAGAGCAGACATCCCCCCAGACTTTGAGTGGCCGTGGAGGGGTTCTCTGTAGGGGGGAGTCAAGGAACAGGCCCACAGGCCACCTCCGGCCTGCAGCCTGGCTTTGTCAGTGGAGCGGGATCACGGATTCGTTTATGACGGCTGCTTCCACGCGGCGATGGCAAACCTGAGTCGCTGTGAAAGAGACCGGATGCCCTATAAGGCCTAAACTAGTCATTTTGGGGTTCCTTCCAGAAAAGTCAGGCCCACGCGAGAATAGTCAGTGCTACAAGCGTTTCCCCAGTCACTACCAGGTGAAGCCAGTTCAGTGGGTCACCATGAGGCTGTAACTCCGGACCAACTGTAGTTATTAGCAATCGTGGCACTCGGAGTGGCATTCACCGGACAAAGATTGTCAGGTGCTTACAGTGGTGACCTTCCCTTCCGGGAAAACTTCCCTAGGTGACGCATTTCATTCGGGGGCCCACTCAAATGCCTCAAGGAGCCGCGCCTGAGCCCGCCACCTGAGTAGACACACTCTGTCTCCCAAGTCCCCTACTATTTCCGTTTCCATCAGCGGGCTCACCGCCAACTCCCACCGTCGTGGAGCAGCGCTTGTGCCTTATCGGCTCCCTCTCCGCAGAGTCCCCAGGGCCGGGTCTCCTTCCCACTGTCACTGCTGTGCCCACAGTCCCTAGGAAATGACCGTGTGCTTGGAAATAATTGGTGAAGGAACACATGGCGTCCACCCATGGTGCTAAGCAGGTCGGATGCTACCTGTGTCCTATGAATGGTCAGGGGACTTAGAAAGGGAAAGAACCTTCCCTGACGAAAACAAGAGCTCGTGCCCTAACTCTGTGATGCACCAGGAAGTCTGAGGGAATTCTGGGAGGGAGCAGCTCTGTGCTACGGGGAGCCCGCCAGGCAGCGGCGAAGGCTTGGGCTCAACTTCCAGGTCTGCTGCTAAACAGTTGGCCTCTTTATAGATAACATATTCGAATTCACGTACATGTATAAAAGCATATTAACATACATTTTACATATATACATGTTTCTACTATTACATACCTATATTATTATATTACATGTTTATATATGTTAAATATACACACATACGCATATATCCAAATCTTTTATGTATAAAAATGTACATATGCATATGATGTATATGACGTGATTACGATCAGTGACCACGGAGGGTTCTTATGAATGAAGAGCACTGACCTTTCTGCAGTTAAAATCCTTGAACACACGAGGGCTGTCCGGAAAGTCCCCAGCCACGGACCGTGAAAACAGAGGCGTTTATGGCTGGGCTTTTCCTGGACAGCCCTCGTAAACACGTGCGTACATATTCGCTATTCACATTTCATATATAAATATTCAAGTTAGATTTCTACAAAAACGCGGTTCTGGTTCATTCCCACAAGGGTCAGCGTGATCGACGAGCACCAGCTGCTGCGCGCCGGGTTGGTGCCGGGCCTCCCGCCCGCAGGGACCTGCCCGTGGAGAAGGGACACGGCTGCTCGGCCCGGCCTCCGTGGCTCTTCCGGAGCCCTGCGTTCCCCACTTTTCATTTTGAAAGTAAAAATAAGAACGGAGAGCCGCCTCCCAGGCGAGCGCTTCCTGGGCCGCGTCCCCTGTGTGGGGGGTGGGGGCTGACTCCCCCGCAAGGGGAAGGCAGGGAGTCTCTGGAAGAGGGGTGCCTTTTGCTTACTGTTTTGCACAGGCCTGTTGGTTGTCAGAGCTGGACTTGGGACAGCCCTGGGACCAGCTGCCTCATGAAAATAAAGCCGACTTTGTGTCTTCAGTGGCCCATGGCCCAGTGTCTAAAAGGGCTGCTTGTCACCCCCTGCCTGGGACAGTGCTGGCATCAGAGGGCACAGACCTGCCCATCAAGGGCGGCTGCTTGCTTTCCATGCCCCACCTGCTGCCAAACAGTACACTGAGCCTAGAATTTTCTGGGGGGGGAAAGAAAACCTTTCTGTATAAAAGGCAAATTTTATGCTCTAATCAAAATAACTGCCAAGTTTTGTAAATGCCACAGTTAAAAGGCGCTCTGTGGAGAAGGAACAAGAAGTGAATGAATGTTCTCGCCCAGACGCTACCTCACTGTGGCGAGAAAAACAGAATAAAATAAAATACAGTGAAAGATGTGCTTTCTCTTTTGAGAACGGCTAGTCCGCTCAGGCAACAAAGGGCCCTCTGAAAATTTGAGGACTTCTCATTAGGACAAATCCGCGTGGCCTCCGGCTAACTTCCACCCCTAAGATTTACGACCTCCAGCTGCTTGGAGAATTCTGGTTCGTAGGATCCTTCTGGCTAAGAGACTCCATTCTTGTTTGTTTGCACTGTTGAGAAAATAGACTCCATTTTTAGTCTATTAATTAATTCAGGTCAGTAGTGATGAATAAACTAAACATGGTTTCAAATCCTGGGTCTGCCACTTCACAACTGTGTCATGTCGGACAAGACCATAGCCTCTCTGAGCTCAATTTTGTTAGGTCCCTAACTTTACAGGCTGGCTGGGGAAGGAAAGAAGAACCTACTAGCAAGGTGCCCAGAGCAACACAGCTTAAAGTAATTCCACCTTACCCCTTGAGCTCTGCACACTGCATCTGAAGACAGACGCAGGGAAATGGTTCAGGACCAGAACTTGAAAAGACAAAAGTGACGGAAATGGAAATGCTCGGCGTGGGGAAGAGGAGTGAGTCTTCCAGAGACACAAAAACAGCTTTCAAAAAGGGGCTGTTAAGTAGGACAGGGCTTAAAATTGAGTTGACATGAAGGAGGAAAAAGATGAGGATTAGCTATCGTAGGAGACGTACTTTGTAAGTGGCTAATAGGAATATTAACGAAAGGTGGGTTGTGATGTCCATTTTATAGTTTTAGTGTGTTACATTGAGATCTAATAGATTTCAAGCTAATTTTCATGCTTGTCTGTGGTATCAGGTACAGACTCCAACTTTATTCTTTTGCACGAGGACCTCCAGTTGTCCCAGAACACGTGTTGAAAAGATTATCCTTTATTCATTGAATTTTCTTGTCAAAATAACTGATAATAAACCTAAGGGGTTATGTTCGTCCTTTTGATTCTATTCCATTGCTCCGTATGTCCCTTCCTACGGGACCTCTGTCTTGACTACTTTCTATTTGTAGAAAGTTTTGAAATTTCTCCAACTTGGTTGCTCCCTTTCAGAATTGCTTTGGCTAATCTGGATCTCCTGCATTTCCATATAAAGGTCATTATTGGCTTATCAGTTTCTTCAAAGACATTGTCAGGGATTTTGATAGGAATTGTTTGAATCCATAGACCAATTTTGGAAGTATTGTCATCCTAACAATATTAAGTCTTCTCCTACATGGACATAGACTATCTTTCCATTAACTTAGATCTTCATTCTTTTCAAGAATGTTACCTCCTTTTACAAGTCTTTTGTTTAATTTACTCCTACGTATTTTAATTTTCTTGATGCCACTATACATGGAATTGTTTTCTTAATTTTATTTTCAAATAGTTCATTGCAAGTGTTCAGAGATGCAACTGATTGTCGTATATTGGTCTTGTATCGATTTAAGCTTACGATGGGCACGTTAGGCGCGTGTGTGGGGGTAAAGAGAAAACTGGATTTCCTGGTACATTCCCAGGAAAAGTTGGCAACTTTTACCCCCTAAAAGCATTGGTTAGAATTATGTTAAGCCCGTGTTTATCAGAAAATTATCTGGATTGTATTTTTCTCTTTTAAAGATGTTGCCAGAGGAAATAAGAGATCTAAGTGACGGGTCAGAGCAGACAGGTGACAGTGACAGTGTGACCATGACCTGGATGGCCCTGACAGCGACCCTACAGTTTTATGTCATATTGACAGTTTTGTAATAAAGATGATTACGCACATTCCTTCATTAACAGCGGGCTCGAACAACGAGGGGGAAATCCTGAGTCTTATTCAATGTGTTGTACTCGGGCCAATGTCTTTTAGATTATAGTAAAACCTAAAGAAATCTATTTTTATTCAATCTCTGCTTCTTGTTTTAGTCCATTTCAGTACATTCCCCCCAAACCACTTCTGCTCCTGCTCCCCGGGGACCGTATCCCATTTTCAATTTTAGCACCATTCTCGTTTTCAGAATCACTCGTGCAGCGCCCAGAAATGGAAACGCCGGCTCCCTGAGTCAACCTGGGGAAAGTGACGAGCCAGCACACCCCCACCCAGGGGACCCCTGCGGCACTTCAACGCTCTGCACACACCTTCCTTGCAGCCCTCAGCACACATGTTGTGATGTGGGCTCACCTGTCTGTCCCCGCAAGCCCCTCAAGAGGAGGAGGCCTGCCCTTTGCAGCGCTGCGTCCTGAGACAGCCAGGCCCGTACCTGGCCCGTAGTCGGTGCTTGGAAAATGCTTCCTGAGTGAGTGTGACACAGAGCTTCCTTTTGAGGTTCTCCCTAATCCTTGCCGAGGCCCCGAACAGGTTTACAAACGTAACCGCTTCGGTATAATTTCTCTAAGCATTTCTCCCGGCATTTCTTTGGGGAGATAATGTCACCAAAGGTCAACAGGGTTACTGACCACGTGCCGTGTGGGAGACTCCGCCACCCCTGCGGAGCACACCAAGCGCAGAGCTTTCAACCTCACTGGGGGCACAGGCCATTTAGGGGACAAAAATACGTGCAAATGTTGACCAAGGACTTGCTCTGGGCCCGGAGTGGTGAACGAATCGCATTCAGTCCTCACAGCGAACTCCTGAGGCAGACTGTGGCAGTGTCCTCGGTGGCGGGTCAGGGAATGACACTCAGGTGGCCTAAGGAGGTCATCAATGGCCAGGCCAAGATTTGATCCCAGACACTCCGACTCCAGAATCTATTCCCTTAGCCCAGTGCACCACTCTGAACACACAAGGCCACCGATCACCCCAACAGGTAAAATGTTCCCCTCTACAATGACTTAGGACAGCCGGTGACCACCAGAGACTGGGACATTCATTGGAGGGCTCGCTGACACGGTGGGATTGAACGGGCTCCAGAAAGCTGGGCCAGATTTCAATCCAAAGGCAGAAACTCTGGGCAAGAGGGAAGTGTGGGCGACCCGACAGAGGCGGGGGGCTCCTGCCGTTCTGGGGTGATGAGGGTGAGGCGTGCCTCATGCGCCCGTGAAGATCGTGCAAGACAAACCCCATGCTCTGGCGGCCCTTACAGAACAAATCCATCAGAAATACTTCCAGACTCATCCCGTGCTGAGATGTGCTATAAAAAAAGGAGCATAAAAGGACAGATGGGGACAAAGGAGATGTCCCTATTTGACAGAGTACATGAAGGAAACAGCCTCTCCGAGAAGGTGACATGTCACAGGACACCCGAAGGAAAAGGAGGGGCGAGCCCCGTGGAAGCCTGGGGACGAGGCATTTCTAGGAAGAAGGGACAGAAGACCCGACGGCTCTGAGGAGGGTGTTCTCCGTGAGTCTGGGGGAGCACAGGGCCCAGGCGGCTGGCGCGGCGCGGGCTGGGAGGGCAGACGGGGCACGGGCCCGATGGGGCGCCAGGGCCGGGTCTGCGGGTCCTTCCGGCCCCCCCCCACGCCCCCTGGGAGCCATCAGTCTGCTCTCTGAATCGAGGGGTCTGTTCTTATGTCACTTGTTTGCTCACGTTGTTCTTCAGACCCCACGTGTGAGTGAGATCACCGCTTGTCTCTCTGTCTGACTCACAAGCATTTCACTTAGCAAAATGCCTTCTAGGGGCATCCATGCTGTCAGGGACGGTGAGATATCATCCTGTTCACGGCTGAGTAATACTCCGTCATACGTGCGAGCGCGTGTTCTCTATGCAGTCGTGTGTGCGCGGACCCCTACGCTGGCTCCGTACTTCGGCTGTTGTGATACCACTGGGCACGCGCACCTCTCTGCATCAGGGTTTCGGATTTCCTGGGCTAAGTACCCAGGAATAGAACTTCCGGGGCAGGAGGTCATTTCAGTTTTAATTCTTTGAGGAACCTGCATACTATTTTCCATAGGAGCTGCACCAATTTATAATCCGACCGACGATGCACAAATGTCCCCTTTCCGCCATCCTCGCCAGCACTTATTGATGGTTGATTTATTGATGATAGCTCTTCTGACAGGTGTGAGGTGATGTCTCATTGTGGTTTTGATTTTGCATTTCTCTGACAATTAGGGCGTTGAGCATCGTTCATGGGTCTTCTGGCCATCAGTATGTCCTCTGCTGTGGGTTGTTACAGACCCTCGCAAAGGCTCTGTGTTTTCTTCTGCCCTAGGCTTTCCGCCCCTTCCCATCTTACTCACAGGGCCAGCACTAAAGGCCCCTCTGGTGGAAGTTTTCTTGGATCAAGGAGTAAAAGAACAGGTGACCAGGAACGATGAAGGAGCACTCTTCTTAACATAAACATTTATGTAGAGAAGCAATGAGAATTGAAGCTGGAGAAAGTAGATGGGGGGTGGTCTTGGCTGCCATGCTGGCAGATTGGGGCTTTGACCCTATGGGACTCAAAGGGTGGGAGGAGGACACCATACCCAACACATGAAACAGCGCTCGTACGTCCTGTCTCAAGGGTCTTCCTGTCTCAAGGGTCTTCCTGTTCTATGACCAACATGAGCACCGGTGATTTTTAGAACATTTTTTGAAAGGATGTTCAACTAGATGAGACACGGGAAGCCCAACAACCCCCAACTAACAAGGACATAGCCATCGCGGACCTTCTAGCAGGTAGGATGCACTCAGACAATTTTACTTTAATGATAGCAGACGTCTCTGAGCATTTTGTGTATGTCAGGCACTCTGAGGCCTGCTTCCCTTGTATCACCCCAGTGAGTCTTTACAAGATCCCAAGCAATGAGGTGGGGCGTGATTTCACAGATGGGGAACCCAGACCAGGAAGGGGTGGGTAACAGCCAGAGTCACACAGAGAAGACAGGTGACGTCTGAAAGTGTTTTCCCTGATGTTTTATAGACTTTTTACAAATTACTTAATTTTTCAGTTACAGTTGATATTCAGTATTGTGTATGTTATTTTATACCAGGTATAGAGCAGAGTGGTTAGACATTTACGCAATCTGTGCAGGGATTCCCCCCGATTAGTCTAGAACCCACTGACATCTCTTGAATATCACCACACACTACTATAAATATTTCCAGTCAAGTGACTTAACCCAAGGTTTATGAAAAATTTCTAGCAATTCCTAAGAAATTGTTTGTAATGAACAAATTAATAATTTCTCTGTGGCACGTAAACCAAAAGCCTGTGTTAAGGGGGTAGGAGAGGAAGTTGGGGACCAGCAGGTCTGTTGAGACCTGGGAAAGGACCTAGAAGAACACACAACCTGCCTCCCTCAGTCCAATCTGAGTGATATTGGAGCAAAATAATAATAAAAAACATGGGTCACAAAGTCAAATTTAGAGTTATTAAGATAAGACAAAAATTTAAAATACACAGTCACCTTTACAGGATCTTTATGAACATCCAAAGAAAATTCAGCGAGGAGTTAGCCCTCATCCTTCACTTTTGGGGAGTAAGCATGGCTGGCCCCAGGACCCACAGCTGGTGAGCCTCAAGCTGGGCGAACCTCAGGTACCCCTCTCCCGTCCTGGGGCTCATGTCATTGTCCCACAGTGCATGTGGTGTCTGACACCAGCGCAGCCCCTGTGAGAGCAGGAGCCCCATCCTCCAAGCCTGCCCTCCCTCTGGGACCCACATTCCTCCTAAGGGAAACACGACTTCCTTCTGGCTCTGGGTGCTGTGTTCAACCTTGCGGGACTTTTCCTGTCAAACGTGGCCGCCCCGGATTCTCCATCGACGTCAGACATGAGAGTAAGGAGCCCTTCCCGGTAGCATGCAGCGTCTCACCCAGGAGCGGGGTGTCAGACGGCTTCCTCTTGGTGACATCGTTTATCCATCATTTTGATTCCATGTAGCAGAAAAGACATCAGGGCAAGGGGGCAGCCATCTCTTCCGGTGACTAAAGGTGATCCTCGGTGACACAGCTCATCTTAGCGGTGTAGTGGGTGAGCTCCTACCCCTGAACTCCAAGTACGTGCCGTATCCCCGATACTTGGCAATAACGTTTTGTTTTTTATACTCGTTCAAAGGAAACAAAACCACTTGCAGACGACTTTGCAAAATCGGGCGCTGATTAAAATTAACAACAACAAATTGCTTTACCTCCTACCTTTCCAGGCAGCGACTGCAGACTCGTTCGATAAAAGTAAGGTGGACGGTCCTTAGACTTTTCCTCAGAATTGAATAGAAAGGTCATGAAGAGTCAAAAAGCAGTATGAGAACAGCATTGGCCTTGCATCCCTGCCCCAGCCCTCCTCTGGCTTCCATGGGCCTGGGTATCCCCCCGTCCCTTGTCCTGTCCCTGTGCACCGTCATCTGGCACCTGGATCCCTCTATAATCCGCGTATGAAGGTAGCTCTCCACCCACCTCCCTGTTCTCTCTTTTTAATCGTCTTTGTTTCACAGGCGTACAGGGCACTTAGGGCGCCTCAGTCGGTCCCCCTCTTAGACGGGGTATCACAGTCAGTGGGGTAACGACCTGGCCTCAGTTAGCGTGCACACAGGGTGAGGCACAGGCCAGGGACGTGGGACAGACGCCAGGTCCGTCAGAACTGGAGCAGAGGGTGCAGCTCACAGAGTGCCCCTCGGAGTGGCTCTGGGCCTTCCCGGCTCCCCGCTAGGAGTCCCGGCTGTGGGGACGAGGAAGCAGGCAGAGCTGATGAGACACCCTGCTTCCGGCCCTCCACCAGGGACAGCGTGCCCCGCCCTTGCTCCCCGGGCTCTGCACGAACCTCGTTGGCCCTGACCGAGCCGCTCCTGGAGGGCAGAGCCCGCATCGTTCAGAGTCTCGCGGATGCAAGTGCCCTGCGGGGGCTTAAACGCAGACCACTGACGTGGCACTCTGTCCCCGTTAGCGCAACACCCGCTGCAAGTTCGGAGTGGCAGGTCAGCTTGCTCTGTTCGCACGTGACCTTCTGCCCTGGTTCTGGAAATGGAGTTTTCTCGTCACCTATGCAGTCACCTGCCCACCTGGGGACCCAGGACTGCTGTCAGCCCCCAGGCCCGTCCTCTGCCCCTGTATGCCAAGATTGAGCCCTAGATTGCTGCCACAACCCCTGGGCCCGAGGCCCTGCCACCTACTCTACTCTCTCACTGTCCCCAGCTTCTCAACAAGCAAGTCCTCACCTTTTGCCTCCACGGCTTCCCCTCGATCCCAGGTAGAAGCTTCTGCTGAAGGCAGACGTGAAGTTCAAGGGCAGCTCCCTGGTGAGAGAGCTGGGTGACGCTGTGACCTTAACCACCTGCACGTTTCCAAGCGTTCCCGGGCCCGCCGCTCCAGCTTCCTGTCTTTCTCTCAAGCCTCGCTGGTTACCCGACACATTTGGGCCCTGACGCTCACTAGAAGGCAGAACTAGGTCCTGACACCCCGCAAACAGCGGATAAAGTCCCCACTTCTCAACACCCACACACAGTGTCCGCGGTGACATGGAGCCATCGGCTCCACTCGTGCCGACCCCGGACTGTCCCCCGCCCTGGCCTTCCCGAGCGCCTGTCCGCCCCGCCCCCCTCCACTCCCCTGTCTTCGGGGGTTCTTGTCTTGTACGTCGTGAGGTCCCGTCCAGAGCTTGCAGAAGGTGGGACCCACCGGCGCCCCTGAGAGGGAGAGAGTGCGGGCGTCCCCCCAGCCACTCACCGTCTGTGCCTCCCCGCTCCTCCCGTGAATCTCCGCCATTCCCCCCACCGGCCCCCAAAGTCCCACCCAGCTCTGCCAGCTTGCTCCAGCGTGGGAAAACGGCAGTCCTGGGGCCTCGTGGCTCTCAGACCCCCTAATCGGTCATGACACTGAGAAGGACGGAGTCTGCCCAGGGGCTCTGAACCCCTTGGAAAGTGGGCACCACGGAAGGTGAATCCAGTTATGACGACAGTGAGCAGGCCAGCCGCACCCGGGAGAGGGTATTGACGGAGGGCCGGCATCTGGGTCTTACAGGTTAATAGAATGCTGACAGAGGGAGGGAGGGAGGGAGGGAGAGGGAGGGAGGGGGAGGGAGTGACGGAGGGAGAGGGACGGAGGGAGGGACGGAGGGAGGGCCGGAGGGCCGGCATCTGGGTCTTACAGGTTAATAATAGAATGCTGACAGAGGGAGGGAGGGAGGGAGGG